>JALQSN010000567.1:0-32823 GCA_023690525.1 Holotrichia oblita | reverse complement strand
ATTGACAAGAGCTTTTTTCGAATATTATAATACATATAAAATATATATGAAAAAGGCGGTATTATCGTGAAAATATCTGTAAAAGGACGCTATGGCCTTGCTGCAATGATCAACATGGCAAGTAATTATGATAGCGGTGAACATATAACTGTAATCAGCATTTCCGAAAAACTCGGAATATCTAAAATATATCTGGAGCAGGTTTTTCCCTGCTGAAAAGAGGAGGTCTTGTAAACTCGATTAAGGGAGCGCAGGGTGGCTACCGGTTGCCACGAATGCCGCGGCAGATAACTGTGTTCGATGTTTTATCCGTCGTAGAACCTTCGCTTTTTGAAAAACGGAAAAAACGGTGCCGGATAAAGCGCCTGAGATTGAAAAGGCAATGCAGTTATCTGCTTTTAATATTCTTGACGTGGCGGTCAAGGATACATTGGAAAAAATAACGCTCAGTGATTTGCTTACAGCCATTGAAAAACATAAACCTAAGGGAGAATTTATGTTTTATATTTAGGCAGAAAGGATATTTTATGGATATTGGTACTCTTTGCATTCATGCAAATGATGATAAATATGACAACACCGGTGCTATAAGCGTACCCATTTTCCAAACAGCAACTTTCGCACATACAGCCGCCGGGCAAAGCACGGGATTTGATTATTCTCGTCTGCAAAACCCTACAAGGGAGTATCTTGAAAAAATAATTGCAAAACTTGAGGACGGAATAGACGCAATGGCTTTTTCCACTGGTATGGCGGCTGTTACTGCTTTAATGGAGCTTTTTTCACCGGGAGACCACATTATTACTTCCGACGACCTGTATGGCGGATCTCACAGACTGTTTTATAACATTTGTATAAAAAACGGCCTTACCTTTGATTCTGTAAATACATCTGATATTTCATTGATAGAATCCCATATCAAGCCCCAGACGAAAGCTGTGTTTATTGAAACCCCCACCAACCCCATGATGCAGGTCACGGATATTACCGCCGTGTCACAGCTTGCAAAAAAACATGGTCTTTTAGTTATTGTAGACAACACTTTTTTAACGCCGTATTTTCAAAAACCACTTTTGCTCGGCGCGGATATCGCTCTGCACAGCGGCACAAAGTTTCTGGGAGGACATAACGATACCCTTGCGGGATTTTTGGTTGTAAAGGATGAACAGATTGCCGAGCGGCTGCGGTTTATCTACAAAACAACGGGTGCCTGTCTTTCGCCGTTCGACAGCTGGTTGATTATTCGGGAATAAAGACGCTTTCCGTACGTATGGAACGTCAGCAGGAGAACGCCATGGCAATCGCAGATTGGCTTTCAGGGCAGGGAAAAAGTGAAAGCCGTGCATTATGTGGGGCTGCCTGCCCATCCTGATTATGAGATATCGAATAGGCAGTCAAGCGGTTTCGGCGCCATGATTTCCTTTGAGGTTGACTGTGAGCAAACAGCCATAAAAATTTTGGAGTGTGTTTCTCTGATACAGTTTGCAGAAAGTCTCGGCGGTGTGGAGACTCTAATCACTTACCCATGCCGGCAAACACACGCTGACATCCCCAAAGAGGAACGAGAGGCTAAGGGAATCAACGAGAGACTTTTACGCCTTTCTGTCGGTTTGGAATCTGCCGGGGATTTAATTAACGATTTGAAATTTGCGTTTGAGGGGTAAGAAAGATGAAATATAATTTTGACGAAATCATAGACCGAAAAAACACTAACTCACTAAAGTATGATTTTACCGGACAGAGGGGAAAGCCTGACGGGATTTTACCGCTTTGGGTCGCGGATATGGATTTCAAAGCGCCCCCCTGTGTGATAGATGCACTGGTTGACAAAAGTAAACATGGTATTTTAGGTTATAGCGAAACGACTCAGGATTATTTTGAAATCCTGAGTAAATGGTTTATCCGCAATTTTTATTGGGAAATTAACTCTGATTGGCTTGTTGAAACGCCCGGTATAGTCTTTGCCATCTACGCCGCTGTCCGGGCTCTGACCGAAGAAGGTGATGCCGTGCTGATACAGCAGCCGGTTTATTATCCGTTTGAAAGCGCCGTTTTATCGAATAAACGAAAGCTTATCGTAAACCAGTTAGTATACTGTAACGGTAAATATTCGATAGATTTTGAGGATTTTGAAGAAAGAATAATCCATAACAATGTTAAGCTTTTCATCCTGTGCAGTCCGCATAATCCTGTGGGCAGAGTATGGACGAGAGATGAACTTGTACGGTTGGGCGATATCTGTCTTAAACACGGCGTTACCATTGTGTCTGACGAGATTCATGCTGATTTTACATATTCGGGACATCAGCACCTTGTATTTGCTTCACTTAAGCCGGAATTCAATGAAATCACCATTACTTGTACATCACCCACAAAGACCTTTAACCTTGCGGGACTGCAAATATCCAACATTTTCATCGCCAATAGTGCAATCCGGTATAAAGTCAAACAGGAAATAGCAAAGAGCGGTTACAGCCAGCTTAATATTATGGGTATCGTAGCCTGCAAGGCCGCTTATGAAGATGGGGGTGAATGGCTTTCTGGCTTGAAAAAATATTTAAATAGCAATTTAGCTTTCATAAGAAATTTTTTGCAGCAACGGCTGCCCCAAATAAAACTCGTGGAACCGGAGGGAACCTATCTTGTATGGCTTGACTGCAGGGAATTGGGATTGGGTGATAAACAGCTTGACGACATGATTGTACATAAAGCCGGTTTATGGCTTGACGCGGGCTCAATGTTCGGGGCTGGAGGAGAAGGCTTCCAGCGCATTAATATAGGCTGTCCGTACTCTATTCTTGAGAAAGCATTTATTCAACTTGAACAGGCGGTTATCAATACTATATAAGCAGCAGTAATCACAATACATAAAAATAATCTTATGTAAATAAAATCTAAAAAAGAGTATTGACAAATCAGAAATTATATTGTATCATTATTTCATATAAAACATATATTAATAATATGTATTTAAGATTGGAGGATTTATTATGTCAAATATTGCAAAGAATTTAACAGATCTGATTGGAAACACACCGCTTTTAGAACTGTCGAATTACAATGTAAAAAATAATTTGGCGGCGAAACTGATTGCCAAACTGGAGTATTTTAATCCGCTTGGCAGCGTTAAAGACCGTATTGGTAACGCCATGATCTCTGACGCCGAGGCAAAGGGCTTGATCAATAAAAATACGGTACTCGTCGAACCCACCAGCGGTAGCACCGGTATTGCACTGGCATTTGTTTCGGCTGCCAAGGGGTATCGCCTCATACTGACAATGCCTGAAACCATGAGCGTTGAACGGCGCAACCTGCTTAAAGCGCTGGGAGCGGAGCTTATATTGACACCCGGAGCCGAAGGTATGAAGGGCGCTATTAAGAAAGCGGAGGAGTTGGCAAAAGAAATACCGAATTCTTTTTATTCCGGGACAGTTTGTCAATCCAGCCAACCCGGAAATCCACAGGAAAACCACCGCACAGGAAATATGGAACGATACCGATGGAAAAATCGATATCTTTGTCGGCGGTGTCGGTACCGGCGGAACGATAACCGGTGTGGGAGAGGTCTTGAAAGAAAAGAACCCGGACATAAAAATCGTTGCGGTTGAACCGGCTGATTCACCTGTGCTTTTCGGGAGGAAAACCCGGACCACATAAAATACAGGGTATCGGAGCCGGATTTGTCCCGGATATTTTCAATCCCGGTATTGTGGATGAAATTATTAAGGTACAGAATGAGCAGGCCTTTATTGCGTCACGGCAATTGGCATCCAGCGAAGGACTGTTGGTCGGCATATCTTCAGGAGCGGCGGCATACGCGGCAACAGAGCTGGCAAAACGTACGGAAAACAGCGGCAAAACTATTGTGGTGCTCCTGCCTGATACCGGGGAACGCTATTTATCTACCGTGTTGTTTGAGAACGTATAAATTAATCATAAAAAATAAAGGGATTACTCACCTTTATTTTTTTACCGATAAAACCTACTAAACATATATGAAAAATATTAAAAGGTGGTATGTAGATATGGATGTTGAAAATTTATATAATGAAAGCATGTTTAACAGCAGCTTCGGATTAGAGCGGGAAACACTTCGTATAGGACGGGATGGTTTTGTCAGCCGGCATAAGCATCCTTTTGAAAATGATCCAAACATTGAAAAGGATTTCTGTGAAAATCAGATTGAAATCATAAGCCCTATTTGTAATAGCATTGAGCAATTATATGCTTCCATTGATTCAATAGACAGGCGTGTGCGGAGCAGGCTGCTTAATTTGGGAACAGGCGAATATTTATGGCTTTTTTCTAATCCTCCTTTTATATCGGAAGATGGCATACAGGTCGCCTCATATCAGGATTCCACTAAGGATAAAGAGATATACCGTGAATACCTGTCCGAAAAATACGGTAAATACCAAATGCTTTTTTGCGGCGTCCATTTTAATTTTTCACATTCAGAAACATTTTTAAAGCGTTCATTTGAAAAAAGCGGTTCAACTGATTTTATACAGTTTAAGAATGCGGTATATTTGGATTTAGCTAAAAAAGTTTATTCTTACAGCTGGCTTATCGTTTATCTTACAGCCGCAAGTCCTGTTTGTGATAATTCGTTAAAGAAACACGGTAAAAAAGGATTATATGATTACAAGGGAGATGCCTCCCCCAGAAACAGTATGGGCGGTTATTGGAACACGTTTGTGCCAATTCTGGATTTTTCCGATATATCGTGTTATACCGAAAGTATTGACAATTATATAAAAAGGGGACAGTTACATTCAGTCTCCGAATGCTACATACCGGTTCGTGTTAAACCTAAAGGAGAAAATACGCTTGATAATCTGGAATCTATGGGCATCAACCATATTGAGCTGCGTATGCTTGATTTAAACCCCCTTTCCCGGCTTGGAATTATGAAAGAAGATTTACATTTTCTTTATTTGTTCTTATTATACCTGACCTGTATGCCTTCCGGAAGCTTTGAGGAATTTGATAAAAGAGCTCAGGAGAACGCCGTAATGAATCATAAAAATGCGGCAAAATTTGATTGCGGCGGCATATTGGTCAATGGCACTTCTCTCATTACGGCTGGAAAAACTGTTCTTGAAGATATGGAGCGGTTTTATGCCGGACTTAAAAAAAGTGAAGAAGTTTTATTAATTAGTGAAATAAAGCAGCGGCTTCTTTGTCCTGAGCAGCGTTACGCTCAAAAGGTTTATGATTTGTTTCAAGACAATTACCTGGAAAAGGGATTAAGGCTTGCAAAGTATTACTCAGAAAAAGATGCCGCCGACTTATGGATAAAAGGAGAAATATAAATGTGTGAATTACTTGGTTTTTCATCGTCTTGTAAATACGATGTCAGTGAATATTTAAAACTGCTGTCAGCCCACTCGCCCGATAATCCGCACGGCTGGGGCATTATGCTCATGCAATATGGAGATATAAGCGTTATAAAGGAATCAATACGGGCGGACAAAAGCAGGCTTCTTCAGAATCTTCTAAGCGGGGAAATTATAACAAACCTTCTTATAGGCCATATCAGAAGAGCGACAATCGGCAATATAGATTACAGCAACTGTCATCCTTTTCTCCGCACCGACAGATCCAAACGGCAATGGGTACTGTTTCATAACGGTACGGTATTTAATGACGAACTGATAAAGAAATATGCGCCTGTGCAGGACGGCAATACCGACAGCGAACGCATTTTGCTTTATTTGATTAGCGGGATCAATTCCGCTATTGAGCAAAACGGCAGCTTAAGCACCGGACAGCGTTTTGAAATTATATCTGAATATGTAACGAATTTAAGCCGGGGAAATAAATTGAACCTGATGATACATACGGATGAAACGTTACTTGTCCATACCAATATGGCTGATTCGCTTTACTACCGCCGAACGGTTGACTCCATTGTATTCGCGACGGTTCCTTTGGATGATAATGTATGGTTGCCTGTTCCGATGATGACGCTGCTGGGATATAAAAAAGGAAAGCTTATTTTTGAAGGTAAACCGCATAATTTTGAATATGTTTATGATGCTGAAGACCTCAAGGGGGTGTATCTGGCGTATTCGGGACTTTAAAAAACATGAAATAGGGAACCGTTATAAAATTAACATTTTACCTGCTTTTATATTCATCCATCAAATCCCGCAAGGTAGTCGTTGCAATGATATCTTTAACATCAGCGTTGATTTTGTCCCAAACATTTTCCCGAACGCATCTTTGCAGGGTGGTTTCATCCTTTTCTGATGTTTTATCCACGATAGACAGATCGCCTTCCAAGGCGTATAAAATCATTTGGACGGTAATAATTTCAGGCGGATGGTTCAGCTTATAACCTCCGCTTGATCCGGCAAGTCCTGCGACAATTCCTGTTTTTTTTAATATGGAAAAGCTATGCTCCAGCTTATGATGTGAATTTCATAGCAGTGGACAAGCTTGATTCGCCTATCAAAGTAAAAGCAAGGACAAGGTATAACAGCAAGGAACAGCCGGCTATCATTCATCAGACATCTGAAAACAATGTGGTTGTGGAGTTCGATACTCCGCAAAGGGCAATAACAAGCGGTCAAGCCGTTGTATTTTACGATGATGATGTTGTAATCGGCGGCGCAACAATCAGGTAGAATACCGAATAAGGAGGTTTATAAATTAATGACGAATAAAATTTACGCCGATAACGCTGCGACGACTCGTTTAAGCAATGCGGCAAAACAGGCGATGCTGCCGTATTTAGATGAGATATACGGAAATCCGTCCAGTCTTCATAGCTTTGGACAGGATGCCGCAAAAACAATACATGAATCCAGGGAAACCATAGCAAAATTGCTTAATGCAAATACGAATGAGATATATTTTACATCAGGTGGGAGCGAATCTGATAATCAGGCCATTATCAGCGCCGCCGGAGCTGGCGCAATGAAAGGCAAAAAGCATATTATTTCTTCAAAATTTGAGCATCATGCCGTACTTCATACTTTAAAAAGGCTTAAGAAAGAAGGCTTTGAGATAACGCTGCTGGATGTCTGCCATGACGGTATCGTGAGAGTTGAGGATGTAAAAAATTCAATCCGGGAAGATACGGCTCTCGTTACGATTATGTATGCCAACAACGAAATCGGAACAATCCAGCCTGTCGGGGAAATCGGCGCTGTCTGCCGTGAAAGGGGTGTGTTTTTTCACACCGACGCCGTACAAGCTGCGGGACAATTGCCTATTGATGTAAAGGCACAAAATATAGATATGCTGTCGATATCTGCACATAAATTCCATAGTCCTAAAGGTGTTGGGGCGCTTTACTGTAAAAAAGGCATACCTCTCTCCATTATGATCGAGGGAGGCGCACAAGAGCGCGGCAAAAGAGCCGGAACCGAAAACATACCAGCGATTGTAGGCATGGCCGCTGCGTTTGATGAAACTTGCCGGAAAATGGGGATAAACAAATTATATATATCCGCTCTTCGTGACAAATTGATAGATGGGCTTATAAATATACCTCATACCATATTGAACGGCGATAAATTCGAACGGCTTCCGGGAAATGTAAATCTTTGCTTTGAGGGAATAGAGGGCGAATCGCTGTTATTGCTGCTGAACGCACAGGAATTGCGGTATTATCCGGTTCCGCCTGCACATCCGGCTCGCTTGATCCAAGCCATGTTTTACTGGCGTTAGGGCTTCCGCACGAAATCGCCCATGGCTCGCTCAGGCTCACTCTCTCTGAATACAATACCGAAGAAGAAGTGGACCGTATTATTGAAGTTGTTCCGAAGGTGGTTTCCCGTCTAAGGGAAATGTCTCCGGTGTGGGAAAAGTTACAGAAGGGAGAACAGGAATATGTTATACAGTGAAAAAGTAATGGATCATTTTATAAATCCTAGAAATGTAGGTAAAATAGATGACGCAGACGGTATTGGAGAAGTCGGGAACGCCAAATGCGGTGATATTATGAAGATGTATATCAAGGTGGACGAAGGAATTATATCCGATGTTAAATTTAACACCTTTGGCTGCGGCTCCGCTATAGCAACAAGCTCGATTGCTACTGAAATGATTAAGGGAAAGTCAATAGAAGAAGCCTTACAGTTAACCAATAAAGCAGTTGTTGAAGCGCTTGATGGCTTGCCAAGCAATAAAATCCATTGTTCTGTTTTAGCTGAAGAAGCGGTGAAGGCGGCTATTGATGACTATATTAATAAAAAGCAGGATTAATTCTTAATAAAATCCAAAAAGCTTTGTATATTAGTCCTGATTTATATTATAGTATTCGGAGAAATTTTATAGGAGAGTGAATATATGCTGTTTGATAATCTGGTTAAAATATCTAAAGCGACAACTTTTTGTTACTCTGGAGAAAATCCAGGTGGAGAAAAGGGCGGTGGAACCAAAGGATGACCCGTCGATAAATTGAATCCGTTTATCGTTATAAAATCTGGAGAAACAGCCACTTTGGCTGATATAGACGGACCTCGAATGATCCAAAATATCTGGATTGGCGGCGAAACAAACTGGCATTTTATAATAAGATTTTACTGGGATAATCAGGAGCATCCATCCATAGAAGCGCCGCTATCGGCATTTTTTGGCTATGGATATAATAATAATGTTCCCGATTTTTATGGTAACTTCCCAACGCTCAATTCGGCGATGGTGCTGGTGGCGCCATGCAGAGGACTTAATTCATATTGGCCAATGCCATTTAGAAAACATTGCAAAATTACACTGGAAAACCGCTCAAAAAGGGATATGGTCTCCTACTATACCATAACTGGGCAAAAAAATATTGAACTTGATGATGACACCGCGTATTTTCATGCATCCTACCGTCAAGAAAAGCCGGTGATATCGGATGAATACACAATTATTGACGGAATCCAGGGAATGGGTCATTATGCAGGCACCGCGATGTTTGTTGGGCTTAACGGCAAAAATAACTGCTGGGTTGAAGGTGAAGCTAAAATGTTTATAGACGGAGATAAATATCCGTCAATAAACTACACTGGCACTGAAGATTATTTCTGTGGTTCATACAATTTTGGCATGGATTCGTACCTTAATAAGTATCAAACCTATTCGGGGGCATATGCCGGATTTTATGCAGTAATTGGTCAGCATGGAACCAGATACAACTGCCAGCCAAGATATATGCTTTATCGGTGGCATGTTCCGGATCCGATCCATTTTACAGAAAATTTCAGGATGACTATCCAGAATATACAGCATTCGGAAGAATATGGCTGGCAAAAGCGCAGGGATGATTATGCCAGCATGGCATACTGGTATCAGACGTTACCATCTGTGCCTCTGATGGTCTTACCCAATGATTCTGAATTGGATATGGCTTAATTCAGCAGTAATATCCATTCTAAAGCAGTAGCACTATGATGATTATGAACTTTACACATTTGAAAAGTATATCAATAAAATAGGTTGCGAAACGGAAGTATGATCCCATTTCTCTCATCCTAAAAGGGGTATCATAAAATCGTTACACGCACGCGAAGCCATGAAGACCCCAATGTAGGGGTCTATTTTCGATTGACAAACTTTTTTAATTCAGAAAGCGGTCGAATTTGTTGTTTCTTTTTGAAAAAATGTAAGTAAATTATTCATATTAGAATTAGAAAAATTTCAAATTATGAATTTATTGAATTGTCAACACACTAGGGTGTGTCTGAAAAAGATTTTTCTTTTCAAAAAAGCTTAAAACAGATATAATGACATAAAAATTATAGTAAAAGATAAAGGATAAAGCAATTACAAATGAAAACTATCAGAAGACGATACGAACTTACAGATGAAGAATGGGAGCGTGTAAAAGACCTGTTACCAAGCGACAAATTACCGCACCAAGGAAGACCGCCAAAACCAAACAGACAAATGTTAAACGGAATTATATGGATTGCACGAAGTGGAGCACCCTGGCGAGATTTACCAGAACGGTACGGCTCATGGAAAACGGTATATGATCGTTTTAGAAAATGGGAGGCAAGCGAAGTATTTCAGAAATTATTTGAAATTCTAAATATAGATGCCGACATGCAAGATTTAAGTATTGACAGTACCAGTTGCAAGGTTCATCAAGATGCAGCAGGTGCAAAAAAGGGGCAGATGGCGCAGAGACCAACCAAGATATAGGGCTTTCGCGTGGCGGAAAAAACACTAAGATACATGCTGTGGTAGATGCATTAGGGAATCCGGTTAAGCTCCTTTTCACCGGTGGTAATATACATGATAGTAGCGTAGCTGTTGATTTATTGTCGGCTTTGGATATTGGTAATAGTACTATTTTAGCTGATAAAGCATACGGAACAAATGAAATAAGAAATTATATTTCTTCACAAGAAACTGTTTATCAGATACCGCCGAAATCTAATACAGCGAAACCATGGGATTGTGATTTCTGGCATTATAAGGAAAGGCATGTAGTAGAATGTTTTTTTCAAAAGCTTAAACAGTTCAGACATATTGCTACAAGATATGATAAATTAAGCCGCTGTTTTCAAGCATTTGTATATTTGGCGTGTGCTATGATTCTTTTGAAATAAATCATGGAAAATCTTTTTCAGACACGCCCTAGCACGAACATGTAAATAATATGCTACCTAAAGCCGTTATTTAGCTTATATCTCTCAATCTACATTTATCCAATCAATAATCGCTAAAGTATTATTTACGTTTACCGTATACCCTTGTTCGTTCAGGTATTGAACATAAAAATCATAATCTACCTGTGTACCATTTATATAGTATCTCCATTCAGCGTCTGCTAAATGAGCCTCATCGGGATAGTTATATGGTTCGGAACGGGCAATTTCAAATAGGGTATAGCCGTCATCGGCAATTTTACATATAGAGTAACCAGCGTCAGTACTGTCTATCCATCCATTGCTTAAAATTGCGCTTGAACCTACCCTGCTCCATGGAACTTCAATCGGTTTTCCATTGTCATCATAGCCGAATATATTTATTGGGCTGCCATCTTTTATTGTAAAAATATAAGCAATAATATCTTCATAACTTTTTTCTTTTTTTAATATCAATTCCATAATTCCGTTACCATCAATGTCATATAAAGCATAATATGCTTTAGCAGAATTTGGATTATCATAATCATAAAATCCAAAATCCAACATATCGTTTGCTGTATAATTATCATTTTTATAGTTGTTCAAAGCAGATTTCCATTCGGTTATAAAAGTTCCATACACTTTGTCATAATCAATTTTTATTTCATTTCTGGTATCGGGCGTTGTCATATCCCCGCCATCGGGCGTTCCTTCAGGCATAGAATTGACTCCTGTAGGTGTATTGTCATCAGATGTTCCCACTATCGTGGGTATATTTGTGGAATCGCCGTCGTTGTTTTTGCAAGCGGTCAACACAAGGCACAACGCAAGCACTGTCACAAGCATTGTTACAAATGTTCGTTTGCTATGTTTCATAAACCTGTACCTCCTAAATAAAATCATACTTTTTAAATACTCAAATATTTTAACAGAGAAACGACTATAGGGCAATCCCAAAATGCTTACCATAACGGTTTTATTTTGAGTTTTTTCGGTGTTGATAGAATTGACAGATAATCTTTTTCACTAAGCCGAAAACAAACTACTTCCCTGCTGTTTTTTTCCGAAAGGTGCATCGCGGGCGGCAGGCGGTATAAATTTACTATTAGTATTTCCCAAACATTTTTTAAAAAATTATTAAGAAAATATTAAAAAAACATGTCAAGCGTTTTTGATTTTGTCTTAAAAAACAAAAAACATTAGCGGGAAAAACGGGGTGCCACCCTGAACCCCGCACTCGCCGTGAGGCAGGAAGGCAGGAATATAAATTCCCGCCCTCCGTGCGTAAAAGTGTGAACGCGGAAACTGAGTCAAGGGTTCGGGGTAGTATTTTTTGGTTCGCGTTTACGCTCTCAAAAAATCTCCACCCCCGCAAAGCGCCCTTGACACAGTTCTCGCGTAGGTTATCTTCAAACCGTATTATGAAATTAATTTTAGTCAGGCATAATTAGTTGTACGGTGAGCCTGTTTTTGAGTAAATGAAGTAAACGAAGCAAGTTTCCATGGATGGTTTGCGGGAGGGATATAAACTTTCTTAGGCTTTTGTGGGTCTGGTTTATAGTCAAAGTTTCTTGAAACTCGCTCATGTTCCGGTATTTCTTCTAATACGCAAATAGTGTCACCGACACTGAAGTAAAGGCTTTTATCAAACGTGCGTATTAAAAGTCCTTTTGTTCCTTTATGAAAATAAATAGGTTCACCTTGTTTATTGATCGTGCGCAAGTATTTGTTCTCAAAACGTATAGAGTGACCGGTGTCTACTGTCCTTTGGGTAATAATTGCAAGGGTCATATTGATTTTTTCTAAAGAGGGTTGCATTTCAAATACAGAGGGAATAATATTATGGTCAAGAGCAAACTTGGCATTATGCTTTTTGATGTACTTGAGGAGGTACTCATTGGCTTGTTCTATCGTGGTTACGCCTTCCAGCCGCAACTCGACAGGAAGGCGTGATTGCACGGTCTCAAAGAGCCGTTCGACACGGCCTTTTGCCTGGGGTACACTTGTTGTTTTTATCTCAACACCTAATTGTTGACAAGCGTATGCAAATTGTGTTTTGGTGTCGTCAGCAACTTCTCTGCTGCCAGTTTTCTGATATTCAAATACAGTCCTTCGGTCTGTGTAGAACATATATGGTATACCGTATTCGATTAGGATCTGTTTAAATACATGGTAATAACCTTGCAGTGTTTCCTGCATATCAAACCAACCTCCGATAATAATACCTGTTGCGTCATCAATTGCTATGTGTAATGTGGCTTTTACATCTCCAAACCATAAATGAAGTGATGCGTCCATTTGAATCATTTCTCCGAAATTTGAACATCTTGGACGTCTTGGATGGGCATCTTCAAGTTCAACTATTTGTTTGTTGATCTTATCTTTTTCCTTTTTTGTTTTTGCGTTTGCAGCTTTATCTTTGAGGGCTTTTTTGTAAGCCCGTTTTGCTTCCCGTGTAGCTCGTGGAGAGATTAACTCTGCTGATTTGAGAATATTTCTTACTACACTTTCTGATAGAAAAATCTGTTCATAGTTCAGCCGTCGGCTGAACACCATCACATTTATACCAGCTAAAAAATAGCTGGTGTACCGTTTAGTATCTTTTGAATACTCCCAAATACTTGCATTTTTTTCTTCTTGCAGGTTTCTATAACACTCATAATAGCACAATACATCTCGTTTCCACTGTGTTTTCTGAAGCCGCCAGCCATCTTCTGGCGGTTTTTACACTTCCTTAAATCCCGTTCCGAAATATTATTTTCAAAGGGTACGGAGTAGTCGTGAATAAATAGAAGATGGTTCTCCTTATATTTCTCAAGTCTGTTAAGCAGCGTTTTCTCTTCCTGTTTTGCGATCTTCCCTATTGTCTTCTTATTCTGGGCGCGTCCCGCACTTATGATGCCATCATACTGCTCTTCATACGAATTTATTTCATCTTCCGTAAACACCACCCCCACTGAAATGCGCTTTTTTCGCTCCTCATTCATTCCACATAACAATCCGGCCATATCAGATGCCCAGCTTGTCTTTGTTTCTTCGACATTCTTAGTTAAATAGCGGAGTAGGTGGACATTACACTCACCATGTGCCGTACCAAAATGGTAAAGTGCTGTTTCGTGGTCATGTTCCAGTGTCCCGGCAAAATTCATCAGAAACTCAATATCTCTTAACGCATCCAGGTTCTTCTTCTCCATAGCTTCATACAAGACAGCACCCTCCGTACTGAAATTACGCACATAAGCCTGCTTCCCGTTCTCTGTTATGACTGTCGCATCTGTATTTACTGTAGGGGCATTCAATAATTCGTTTTCTATCTGTTCCACGCTTTTCTTACATTTTTCTGAAAACCCTTTACAGAAACTATATACACTTCCTTCTGAAAGGTTCAGGCTGCTTTCACTGACCGCATTGATAAATGCACAGATTCTGTCGTTGGAAACAACACCTTCTGAATACAGTTCAACGGCCAACGCTTTTATCATAGAACCGTAGGTAACATCACTGCGGTATTCTTCTGGTATATGGAATTTCCCATTATGATCCGCATAGATCCTTATTTCTGTTACAGTAGGTACAATCCTAAGATCCAAAACATATTTTGTAATGTACTTCCCTGAAACCTCTCCGATATGCGATATTTCATGCTGAAACCTGCCTGACCTAAGCTTTTCTTCCACATCTTTTTTGGTCAGGGTCGTCCCATTATGCCCAACCTGTGCACCTGGTTTTTTTTCGCTTTTCTTCCTGCTATTGTAAGTGTTTGCACTTTTTCCTTTCTGGTCGCTTGATGGTGGAAGGGAAGAATTAGAGCTGTCATTGTTAATGATACGCTTCAAGCGTTCATTGTCCTCCATGAGGATTCCTATTTTCCTGTCCTTTTCTTCAATAGTTTTTTCCAGGATATTGATTTTATCGTTAAACTTGTCTATGTCTTCTTTATGTTCTTGTTTTTCGTTTTTTAAGTTTTTTTCTACAGAATCCAAACGCTCCATAACATCCTGTAACTGCTTATACACACTATTTCCATAATCACTTTTCTTGCTCATGGGACGTTTCCTTTCCGTCTGTTTCTGATAAGTATATTATATCAGAAAGAGTATAAAAATGCGAATCCACACAGAAGGGCATTTCGTCAAAATGACGGTGGATAATAATCAAAAAATAATTAGAGGGTGGATATGTCGTGCCATTAAACTAATAATTTTTTTTGTTTTTACTAAGTAGTCCAACGGAAGGCTGAACTTTGTGCCGCGCATTGAAGAATAGTAATTGTAAAAAGTTATGAATAAATTTTTAAAATCAAAAACAGCATATTTCATACTACCGCTGATTTTACTGATAGCAGCGGTCATTGTGAAAATGAATTTAAGTTATATAAAACTTATTTTGCCGTCATGCGCCTTTAAGGATTTAACGGGGTTGGATTGTCCGGCATGCGGGAACACACGCAGTATTACAGCTCTTTTAAATGGTGATATAACAGCTTCTCTGAAGTATAACATTACCCCGTTTCTGGCAGCGGTTATATTTATTTTGTGGTATATTGAATATGGATTGAACCTGTTTGGTAAAAATATACGAATTTTGCCGGGAAACATGAAATTCTGGATAGCTGCGGCCATATTATTTCTGATATATTGTTTACTGAGAAACCTTGTTTATTTATAAATCGAAATAAAAATGCGGTATAGCTTTACTATACCGCACCTATGCACAAAAATATAAAACTGAAATATTATCTCATACTGTTTGCCCAATCCATAAGTTCAGACGAAAATGCGGCGCCGACAATTAATATTATAGCGTAGAACGCTACTCCAATAATGGAAAGGACCAAACCTGCAATAGCCATACCTCTGCCGGCATACTTGTTTTTAATTGAAATAGCACCTAAAACAATACCTGCAATTCCACAGATTATTGCAATGTATGCGTAGCAGCAAAATACTACAGAAATAATACCGAGAACCATTGAAGCGATTGAAAATCCTTTGCCTTGCTGCTGCGCTGCCGGAGTCTGCGGTTGATACTGCTGATAAGTCTGATACTGCTGCTGGTACTGATACTGATTGTTGTTTTCGGTTGTCTGCTGATTCTGATTATTATCAGATGTCTGCTGTGAATTGTTGTTATCAGGAGACTGTTGTGAATTGTTATTAAAATCGTCCATGCAATGTAACCTCCATAAAAATAATAATTACTTAATTTATCCTATCATTTTTTGTTATGTTTATCAATAATTCTTTTTCTTTTTGTTCATAATATGATAAATTATTTATGTTTAATTGACAACAAGTGAATAAAACATTGATAAAAGCATTATTGCCTGAATATAATAAAAATATTATTAAAAATTTCGCGTAAATTAATGTGGTTTTGAAATAATTACATTTCGACAAAATTTCAAAACCTCCGCCGCTATAATTGGTTCAAACCCAATATTGCGGTACGGAGGTTTATACAAATGATAAAAAGTAAAATTGACAGAAGAGAAATATTCAGGTACATAATCATTACTTTTGCGGGATTCTTTCTGTCCCGGGTTATATTTCCCGGTGGAGTGATACCTTTGGGATACGGATTCTTTGCGGCATCACTGGAACATAATATCAGTTCAGTACTGACGGGTATTGCTGTCTGCGCGGGGGCTCTCAGCACGGGTTTTAACGCTAGGTCTCTTATTGTAGTTATTTCTGTTCTTTTGCTGGCATCCTTTAAAATTCTTGTAGGAAATACCGGAAGCGGCAAAAAAGCAGGCGGGAGAATTATGCCGTTTCTTTTTTCGGGATTAATTGCCTCTGTGGCTGTCATCATTGTAAATGGTTTTATATGGTATGATTTGCTTATTTCTGTAATTCAAAACATGATATCTCTTATCGCTTATTATATTTTTCAGGGGGCTGTCCGGGCGTTTTCTTCAAAAAATGGAAAATACATTTTATCTGAAGATATTTCAAGCCTTGCGATAACACTGGTATTATGCGTTTTCGGATTTCCGCAGATAAATTTATTCGGGATGAACCTGAGGAATATTATAGGAATATTTTTCATTATAACCTTGAGCTATAAAGGAAGCTACGGTCTTCTGGCAAGACTTGGTAAAGTTGGCACCGGTGTAGGTGTAGCTGTTCTGAGTATTTCTCTTTCCATAATGCTGGGATCGACGGAAAATATTATGAATCTGCTTAAGGATGTAATAGCGGCCGATTTGATATTTTTTATAATACCCGACAAAATATTAAATAAATTTAAGTTTCCGGGAGCGTCAAACATAAACAGAGTGGTAGAAAAAGCAAATTACGCGGATGAAATGTCTACTATGGTGATAGGCAGACTGGAAGGTTTTTCACAGGGATATTCGGTTCTGGCAAGATCTTTTGCCAAGTTTGCCAAGGGTGAAGAGCCTGAACGGAAAGAGGGTATGATTCTGACTGAGAGGGTTTATACAAAGGTTTGCGACAGTTGCGATATGACAGAATTTTGCTGGAAAAGATCGAAAATGGAAACCGCCCGTGCATTTACTGATGTATCTGACTCCCTGGAGAGGAACGGAAAGATCATATGGGAGAATGTTCCTGTATTTTTACAGGATAAATGCGAAAAAACAGAAGCAGTGCTCACCGAAATGAGGATAGGTTATGAAATAAACCGCGTAGAAAAGATATGGAAGCAAAGACTTGCAGAGAGTAAGGGTGTATATGCCATGCAGCTTAGCTCATTGGCGTCCGCGGCGCATAATCTTGCGCTTGAAATGAAGTCTGATATAAAACTTATGGTGAAAATTTCCGAAACGCTGGAGACCGAACTGAAAAAATCAGGATACAAAGATATTAAGGCCACTGTAATACAAAACAGGTTTGGTAAATATGAAGTTTCCATTGACTATAAGGGCGAAGCCGATAATGGCATTTTAAGAATAATTTCAGGAGTACTCAACAAAAAAATGATCTCTGTAGGTGATTTTAATTATATAGAAGCAAACAGGCTGAAAGTTCTGGCCGGAGCGGCGGCAATTGCCAAGAAACCAGGTGATATTTCCGGAGACAGCTATACTTTTATTAACGGTAAAAACGGGTGTTTTTCAGCTGTTCTGTGTGACGGTATGGGTACAGGCAAAAAAGCAAAGGAAGAAAGCGGAATGGCGGTCAGGATGATCGAAAATTTCTCATATAACGGTTTTGATAACGAAACAGCCGTGGAAATGATCAATTCGGCTCTTGTCATGAAAACTGAAGAAGACAGTTATTCCACACTTGATCTGGTATCTGTAAACCTTCAGAACGGCAATGTGGATATTTTGAAATACGGCGGTATGCCTACGGTTATCAAGTATAAACTGAAAGAAGAGGAGTATTCGGCAAAGAGGGAGTTTCTTCCGGTTATCGAAAGCATAAGCTCGACAACACTTCCGGTAGGAATTATGAACGATGTTCCCAGCAGGACTATCAGGAAAAAAGTCTGTGCGGGTGATTGTATTGTAATGATGACAGACGGTGTTTTTGACGCATTTCGTCAGGGAGGAAAGAGCAGCGGAGATCTGATACGGTATATTGAAATGGCTGACTTTAAAAGACCGCAGGAACTTGCAGATAATATTTTGAAAGAAGCTTTGAATGTGGGTACTGTGGCGTATAAAATGGCAGCCGGCGAATCGTCCGGAACAGGGGGGGAGCCGTTGCCGCCGGATGATATGACAGTTTTGGTACTTGAAGTCAGAGACGAATAAAGCAGAAATAGAAAGGTGCATATTTTAATAGTGGAAGATTTTAAACAGCATTTTGAAAAATATCTTCTGACTAAATATGCACCTCTATTTTTTATATTTGTTTGACATATATAAATCAGGATGGTATACTTTTGTTCATGAATATGCGGATCGAAATAGATAATGAACGCAAGGCGTGCATATATTCAGGTAATCAGCAAGAATAAGCAATTATTTACCGAATAATATTTCTATATATGAACAAAAGGAGGGTTATAACTATGAAAAGGATCATATCTGTAATTATGACAATTACGGTATTATTTTCACTGATGGCTTCATGTTCGGGAGGAAAAGAAAAAGTTGTGATTTATACAAGCGCTGAAGCTTACAGCAATGAATGGTTTCAGGAAAAGCTGAACGAGAAATTTCCGGATTATGATATTCAATTGGAATATATGTCCAGCGGAAATCATGCGGCTAAACTGAAGTCGGAAGGTACGGATACCGCTTGTGATATATCGCTTGAACTTGAATACGGTTATCTTGAAAAGGAGGAAATAAAAAGCCTTCTCGCCGATTTATCCAGTTATGATATGTCAGTTTTCTCGGATGATATGACGGATAAGGATAAAAAATACATACCGACTGTACGTCAGGGCGGAGCGATAATCGTAAATACGGAAGTGCTTTCTAAGAAAGGTTTACCGGAACCGGAAAGCTATCAGGATTTATTAAAATCTGAATATAAAGGCCTTATATCAATGTCGAATCCCAAATCATCAGGTACGGGATATATGTTTTTGAAATCCCTTGTAAACGCCTGGGGAGAAGACGAAGCTTTTAGTTACTTTGACCTGCTGGCTCAAAATGTATTACAGTTTACATCTTCTGGTTCAGGTCCCGTTACGGCTTTAATTCAGGGAGAGGTAGCCATAGGGCTGGGAATGACAGGTGACGCTGTTCAGCAGATAAATAAAGGTGATAAATTAAAACTCCTGTACTTTGAAGAGGGATCACCTTATAACAGGTATGGAAGCGCAATTATCAAAGGTAAAGAAATAAGAGAGTGTGTCAAGGAGGTTTTCGATTATTTTTATACAGATTTAATTGAAGGAAACTGTAAGTTATATTTCCCGGAGAAAATTTATAAAGATAAAGATTTTGAACTTGAAAATTTTCCGAAAGATATTAAATATGCAGACATGAGTAACAATACGACAGCAGAAAAGGACAAACTTCTGGAAAAATGGACGCACGGATGAATAATAAAATGATAAAACTCAAAGTTAAAGATTTATATAAGAAATTGGGAAATAAAGTTGTCCTGAATACAATCAATTTTGATGTCATTGACGGTGAATTTTTGTCCATACTCGGACCTTCGGGATGCGGTAAAACCACCATTCTGAGAATACTTATAGGACTGCTTGAACCGGATTCCGGAAGTATTGAGCAGGGAGGCAGGGATATAACCAGCCTGCACCCTTCGCAGAGAGGCATGGGTATTGTTTTTCAAAATTATGCCCTGTTTGAAAATATGACGGTTTTGAAAAATGTTGAATATGCTGTCAGGCTGAATAAGCAGCTGAGTCCAAAATCCAGGGAAATTGCCGAGGCTTTGATTGAGCAGGTGGGGCTTAAGGAACATATCGGAAAGAAACCGCATATGCTTTCCGGCGGGCAGCAGCAAAGGGTTGCAATAGCAAGAACACTGGCGCTCAATCCGGATATAATTTTATTTGATGAGCCTATGTCGGCGCTGGATGCGGAAACAAGGCTGACTCTCCGGAAGGAAATCAAGGATATTCAAAAGAAGTTCGGAACGACAATCATTTATATCACACATGATCAGGAAGAAGCGTTTGCGATGTCGGACAGAATTATGGTTATGGAACATGGGAACATCCATCAGCTGGACACACCGGAAAACATAATAAATAATCCTGCGGATGAATATGTACAAAGATTTGTAATAAGTAACCTGCAGGAAAAAATAAATTCGCTGATCAGATATGTCAGGAGTTAACATGAAAAACAGCAGAGTAAATATTGTCAAAATATGTATTGCTGCGTTTTTCATAATTGCAGTAATAGTTCCTTTGTTCAGGATGCTCTTTAATATAATCGGAGCTGATGCGGAAAAAATTATAACATCGGATCAATTTGGAAAAGCCCTTGTAAATTCGTTAAAAGTGGCTTCAACAGCTACATTTTTTTCATTGGTTCTGGCATTATTGATTTCATGGTGTGTCACAAGAACAAATATCAGGTTAAAAGCAGTTATCAGCGTAGTAGTGACCCTTCCCATGCTTATCCCTTCATTGTCCCATGGAATGGGTCTGATAATCCTGTTCGGGAATAATGGAATACTGACAAATCTTCTTGGTTTGAAAAGCAATTTTATATATGGCTTTTGGGGCATAGTGGCCGGTTCTGTAATGTACTCGTTTCCCATTGCGTTTCTGATGCTGGCAGATGTTATGAAATATGAAGACGGCTCGCCTTACGAAGCGACAAATGTACTTGGTATACCTAAATGGAGGCAATTTACAGCCATTACTTTCCCATATTTGAGAAAACCCCTGATATCTGTCATTTTTGCTGTTTTTACAATGGTAATAACAGATTACGGAGTTCCGCTGATGATAGGGGGAGACTGCAGGACTTTACCCGTTATGATGTATCATGAGGTTATAGGTGATTTGAATTTCGGAAAAGGAAGCGTTATAGGCGCAGTACTTTTAGTGCCAGCGGTTGCCGCGTTTATAATTGACCTGTTGAATAAGGATAAGGGTAATACATCCTTTGTGACGAGAAAAATAGAATTAAAAAGCAGTAAAGTCAAAAATTCATTCAGTTATCTGTTATGTTTACTAACTATAATTGCAGTAACCGTTCCTGTTCTTTCATTTGCCCTCCTGACTTTTGCCGAGAAATATCCGAGTAATATAAGTTTTACTCTGAAGCATATAACCGGAACATTTGCAGGCCGGGGAGACAGGTATCTGTTAAATTCTGTTATTATATCGCTGTTTGTAGCTTTTATTGGTATTATTTCGGTGTTTATTGTTTCATATATTACTGCTAGGATGCCGTCGAAAATGTCGAAGTTCCTTCATCTTATTTCCATAATGTCTCTTGCCATACCCGGCCTTGTTCTGGGTTTGTCATATGTCCTTGTATTTAAAGGCAGTTTTCTCAGCGGAACACTTGCCATACTTGTACTTGTAAACCTGGTGCACTTTTTTGCTTCACCATATCTTATGATGTACAATATGTTCAATAAGCTTAATGAGAATCTGGAGCTTGTAGGAATGACGCTTGGTATAAGCCGGTTAAGAATGATAAAGGATGTATTTATACCACAGACAAAATCGACGATAACAGAAGCCTGTGTATACTTCTTTGTAAATTCAATGATGACCATTTCGGCAGTATCGTTTCTCTCTACCGCTTCAACTAAACCTATAGCAATAATGCTGCCGGAATTTGAAGCACAAATGGTAATAGAACGTGCGGCGTTTGTTTCGCTGCTTATACTTTGCGTAAATTTATTTATTAAACTTATTGCTTACTTAATAAAAAGACAAAAGAAATACGAAAGGGAAACATGATGCCTGATAAAAATCTGGACAAGAAACAATTTGACGTTTTAGCATATATAGAAAAGAACGGAAAATATATATCACAAAGAGAGCTTTCGCAGGCTGTCGGTATGTCTCTTGGAACGGTCAATAAAATTATAAATAAGGTAAGTGAGTCGGGATATTTAAAGGACAGTGAAATAACAGCTGAGGGTTTATGCGCTTTGGAGCCGTACAGGGTAAAACGAGCTGTTTTCATAGCGGCGGGTTTCGGGTCCAGATTGGTACCGATTACTCTAAATACCCCCAAGCCGCTGGTAAGGGTAAAAGGTGTGAGGATAATTGATTCCCTGCTTGATGCCATAATTGCTGCCGGTATCAACGATATATATATTGTCAGAGGGTATCTTGGCGAACAATTCGATCAGCTTCTCTATAAATATCCCATGATCAGGTTCCTGGAAAATCCAATATATAATGAGGCAAATAATATTTCTTCAACGCTGATAGCAGAGGAACTTCTGAAGAACACATACATATGCGAGGCAGATCTGCTGCTTTATAAAAAGGATCTGATAACAAAATATCAGTATTCAACCAACTACCTGGGTATTCCTTCAGAAAAAACAGACGACTGGTGTTTCTTCTCTGAAAACGGCAGAATTACGAAAATGACGGTTGGCGGGAAAAATTGTCATCAGATGGTGGGTATTTCTTATTGGACAGAAGAGGATGGACAAAAGCTTTCCGGGCATATTAAGGAAGTTTTCAACTCCCCCGGAGGCAAAGAGAGATACTGGGATCAGGTTCCGCTCGAATATTTTATAAATGAATATAATATAGGCATTCGTTCATGTTCAAGTAACGACATTGTTGAAATAGATACATTCAGGGAGCTGAAGAAAATAGACAGTGTATATAATGTAAAATAACAGTGGGGACGGGTTCATTTGTCAGGTTTAAAACCTGACAAATGAACCCGTCCCCACTGTCACGATCATATCCTCGTAAATATATCTTTTATTTTATCTGCGACAATCTCAAAGTCGAATGAACAAACCAAATCATAAATTTCATTAAGCTCAGTGTCAATTTCGTCATTAAAGCTTCTTTGGCTCAAATCTTTTCGTATTTCTTCCGATAAATCGCTGTCGCCTGACATACAGGCATTACTCAACTCCGTCAGCTTTTGTTTTAATTCCTGCGTATCAATTGTTGTTTTTTCAATAGGTGCATCCTCAACCATTAGCCTGGCGTCAATCAGTTCATCGCGGAAAAGCTCCATCTTTTTGCAAAAAGCTTCCGTTTCGTTACGGCATATTGAATATTCCCCGTTTCTTGAAGCAACTTCAAGATTGTATGCCCATTCAGACAGCCCGGACACTCCCACATTGGCAAATACGCCTTTCATCGCGTGCAGTTTGATGGTGTAATTTTCCCAGTCGCCGGTATCCATACTGCGCATTATGTCGGCGATATATCGGTTAAGCTCGTTACAAAATTTTCTCAATATATCCAGATATATTGATTTATTGTTTGCAACATGAGAAATGCCTTCGTCAACATCTAAGTCTTCAATCCGGTATAATTCGTCAAATATACCGCTGCTGCCATCATTTGTGCCGCCTGTGTCCGCCTGGGCAGATATGTTATTTACTATTTTTTCTACAGGAAGCCATCGTCTCAACAGAATATTGATACGGGCAGCGTCAATCGGCTTTGAAAGAAAGTCGTTCATTCCGGCTTCCTTAAAAATATCCGTTACCCTGATCACGGCATTCGCCGTCAATGCTATAATCGGCAGATTGCTGAAACGGCCATTATCAATAGTGCGTATAATGCCTGTTGTTTTAATTCCATCCATTTCCGGCATCATATGATCCATGAATACCAGGTCATAGAGATTATTTTTAATTCTTTCTATTGCTTCAGCTCCGCTTAAAGCGGTATCAGGCTGAATACCGTGTATAGCCAAAAAGCCTTCGGCTACTTTCAGATTAATCTCGTTATCGTCAACAACAAGGACTTTTGCGTCATAAGCGAATGACCGGAAGATCGGTCTTCTGTACATATACCTCGTCTTTGCTGCCTTCTGTAAGCGGCAGAAAAATTGTAAAGGTAGAACCTTTGCCATATTCGCTTTTAAACTGTATGTCGCCGTTCATCATCGTGACCAAAGATTTCGTTATGGATAAACCGAGTCCTGTGCCTAATATTTTGCGGTTGGATTTGAACTGTCAAGCTGTTCAAAGGAGATAAACAACTTGGGAAAATCTTCCTGTTTTATACCAATGCCGGTATCCTCGACGGAAAATGTCAAAAACGGAATTTCGAACATTTCAGTCTTTTCCACTTTAAAATCAACATACCCCTCTTTTGTGTACTTGATTGCGTTGTTTAAAATATTTATGATAACTTGCCTGTACCGTATTTCATCGCCGAATATATAATGCGGAACATCCGGTGCAAATGAATGTTTGAACGTCCAGATTCTTTGCATTTGGCGGAATAACGGCACATTGAACAAATATTGTCATATGTTGCCATGAGGTTGAAATGTGCCGGAATTATTTCAAGTTTACCGGCTTCGATCTTTGAAAAATCCAGAATGTCGTTAATAATCTGAAGCAAAGCCTTTGACGATTTTTTAATGTCCGTTAAGTAATTTAACTGCGTCTCGTCAAGATTATCGGTTCTTATAAGATCGCTGATACCCATAATCGCATTCATGGGAGTTCTTATTTCATGACTCATATTGGCAAGGAAAATTGCTTTTGGCAATGTTTGCGGCTTCGGCCTTTTCCATCATCAGAGTAAGTTCAATTGTTCTTTCAAAAATACGTTCTTCAAGGGTTTCCGTTACTTTCTTAAGAGTTTGCTCGGTTTCGCGGTATCTGTACAGGAACATAAGCATCTGTAAAACACAGTGAATCATTATGGAAATTGACAGTATATCGATACTGTCCCACGGCATCCCGCCGAACATATAAAAACATATGCCCGAAAAAACGATTACATAACTGACGAGTGAAGTTATGGAGTTGAAATCGTGCATTAAAACAGTGTTTTTGATATAGTTGATCAGCGGCACAATAAAAAATGCTGCCGATATTGCTATAACAGGTATCCTCACACTTGAAATAAACGGCATTGGCGCTAATAAAAAAAACATTGTTGCCGCAGTGAAATATATCCGGGCAATATTAAATACTATATTAAATTTATTTTTAAGGATATGATAATTCGCAAAAAATGCGCCGATAATAAAGGAGCAGTATTCAAGACGCAATAAAAGCACGCTGTCCACACCGATGGAATACATAAGCGATTCGCCGCCGCTTGTCAGTGAAATAAATAATGCGGCTAACGAGACTATCGTATAATCACGATATTCCGTTCTCTCTCTGCCGTTTAAATAAATCAACAAAAAGCAAACCAGCAGTAAAAGTAAGCCGCCGGAAATAAACCCGTTTATCAATAAAAGAAATGTTCTCAGATTTTTTACCGATTCGGCGGATCCGATAAAAATATCATTTCCGAGACCGCCCAGATCGCTTACGCTGTTTTGTACATGAACAATTATGCTGAAAGTTCTTCCTTCAGTACCTATTGACGAAAAGGTATAACCGTTCGTTGGCAGGTAAACCGGTTTATGTTCGCTTAAATTTTCGCTTATAACGCCTGCTTTGCAAATCGATACATCGTTGAGAAATATTTCATATGCGCTGTTCTGATAACGCGAATATATGCCGATACCGTCAAAAGAAGGCGGAACCCTTACACGCATTCTGTAAGTAGCGTATCCAGCTCTGCTTATTACCTGGTCGGACTCGTTCTTCCAAAAATGAGGAAATTCAACCATTATAGGTTCGCCGGTTCTGCCGTTTATAAAATCGTCAAAGCTGTAGAGCTGGTTCGGATAAAATTCCCATTCTCCCCGAAGTTTGAAAATCTCTCCGTCTTTACCATCAGAATCTTCGGTTAAGGCTGTATAACCATTAGCACCCCTTCAGTGCGGGTATCTCGGGCGTTATTAAATATATTCACCGGAAATATTATGATGGTTATCAATATAGAAAATAAAATTATAATCGAACTCCAGGCAAAGAAAATAACTTTACCGTGATCTTTACCTGTAAATGAAATCTTCTTAAGAATCATTTCCCTCCGGTTATCAGAGTCCGTTTATTTATCGGGTAATGGCATATCCAATATACCGAAAACCGTTTCTATTAAAATTTTAGAATCGATAGGTTTAATTATGTAATCCCTGACTCCGGCGAGAATGGCTTTCCTGACGGAATATTCTTTTAGCATGCGAGGTAACGCAAATAATCGGAATATCCTTTGAATCCGGAATACCCCGCATAATATTTATAAAATCAAAGCCTGACATTCCCGGCATTTCAATATCTAAAAGTATAAGGTCAACTTTCATGCTGCCAAGTATAAATAACGCCAATTCTCCCGATTTGGCTATCCTTACATCAAAATATTTAGATAATAAATCCTTGATTATCAAAAGGTTTAATGACACATCGTCTACCGCCAGAATAACCTTTTTACCGTTTTCAACGCTCATATTGTATTCGCTCCTACAATTACTTTGGATATTATAGCATATATTTTTATGGCTGTCATCAGTTTTAATATTTAAGGAAAAAAACAATAGACAAAATGCAAGTAATATGATAAAATTAATCCATGAAAAATTGATTTGCTGACACTTTTACCCAAAACATTTTTTAAGCAAATATATATCCGTTATAGGAGAATCTACATGAAAAAATTTAATCTGCTGCTTATTATTGTTGTGATAATAACTGCTTTTCCAGGCTGCAATACCGATGGTAAACCTACATCTTCTTCTCCTGCCGGCTCTGCGGAGAAAAACGCTGTTGAAATAACGGTAATTACTTCCTACGGCGGAGATGACGGCAACCGCCAAAACTACGAAAAGGCTTTTAAAGCATATGAAGCCTCTTCCGGCAATATCGTCAAGGATGCATCCGGTATTTCAAACGAGGAATGGAAAACCCAGGTCATGGGATATTTTGATAACGGCACGGAACCTGATGTATTATTCTATTTCACAGGCGCAGATTCAAATAAAATCATAGAGAGCGGTAAGGTTGTATCTATTGATGAAATCCGGTCAGCATACCCGGATTATGCTTCCAATATGAAAGAAAGTATGCTTGCGAAATCCCCGGTTGACGGAAAAAGTTACGCGGTACCGGTTAATGGCTACTGGGAAGGTTTATATGTAAACAAAAAGGTTCTTGCCGCCTGCGGCGTTAAATTCCCGATGCAAATACAACATGGGAGCAATTCCTTACGGATTGTCAAAAAATAGCCGGCAAAGGATATACTCCAATCGCGGCGTCCCTGTATGAAGTTCCGCATTACTGGTTTGAATTTTGCGTATTCAACAACGGTACAATCGAAAGTCATCCTAATCTTCCCGGGTCTTCTTCCGATGCTGTCGGGAAGAACTGGGCTGCCGGTTTGGGTGACATCAAAGACCTTTACGCGAAGGGGTTTTTCCCTGAGAATACAACCTCCGCTGCCAATGCTAAAACAGATGTCCTTATAATTGAAAATAAAGCCGCTTTTATGATTGACGGTTCGTGGAAAATGGGTTGGTTCTCAGAGAATGCTGCGGATATCAACGATTTTACCGTCACTTATGTTCCCGGAAAAGGCGAGCGTAAATCTACAGATATCATCGGCGGAATTTCCATGGGCTATTTTATCACAAGAAAAGCTTGGGATAACCCTGAAAAACAAGCTGCTTGTGTGGACTTTATAAAAGCCATGACTACCGACGAAGTAGTCGCTACATTCGGTACAACAGCTATTACAGCTCTTAAAAATGACATACCCCTTCCAGCTGATGCAAATAATCTTGTTAAGGATGTTCTCACAATGGTTCATAACTATACAAGTATCGTTGGAGCAGCCGGGGACGGTCTTGTACTGAACTCCCGCAGTAACCTGTTTGGCAACGTGAAGAATATTGTCACCGGAAAAATGACCGCTGAGGAAGCGATTGACCGCTGTCTCGAAATTAAGGATTAAAATGACAACAAGAAAGTAGTGAAAGAGTTATGATTTTATCGGGAAAAGAAATTTTAAAACAAATCAGGGCAGGTAACATTATCATTGACCCTTTTGATGAAAAATTAATTAACCCCAACAGTTACAATCTGCGGCTGCACAATGAGCTTCTCATTTATACAGATGAGGTATTGGATATGAAAAAGCCGCTGAACACCGAAACACTTATTATTCCGGAAGACGGTTTGGTTTTACAGCCGGGTAAGCTGTATTTGGGACGCACATATGAGAAAACCGCCACCAACAGCTACGTTCCCATGTTAGAGGGGCGTTCATCCATTGAGCGGCTGGGATTGTTTATCCATGTTACAGCAGGATTTGGAGATATCGGCTTTTCCGGTTTTTGGACATTGGAAATCCAGTGTATTCAGTCTGTGAGGGTTTACCCAATGGTGGAAATCTGCCAGATTTATTATCACACGCTGGATGGTGAGTTTGAGGAGTATCACAGTGGGAAGTATCAGAATAACACCGGAATTCAGCCGAGTTTGATTTACCGGGATTTTATTTATGGTGTAGATAAATGAGTAATGTTTTTACTTTTTTATATATTTAAAATTTCCTTAATTTTTTTGTTGTAACAATCTGATAATTTTGCGGACTCCGAATGCCTCAAAGGCTTTCGGAGTTTTTTATATTCAATTATCAAGTCCCCGCTATCGTTATTAGGCGTTATAGGCTGTTTTGCATCCTTTCTGTAAAGTGAGTCGAACAGGGAAAACATGCTAAAAAAATGGTTTTCCGAAAATCCAAAAAACAGCAAATTTTTTGAAATAAAGATGGGTTATGACAAAAATGAAGAATGAAATAGAATTTATAAATAAAACAGCTTAAAACATAGCTCTTATACCGATATATTTTGTATAATGCCGATTTAATTTATATAATGCTTGACAAAATTAATTAAAAAGAAATATAATTATACAATCAACTGGTAAAAATTTACATAAATACTATAATTATATTAATAATATAAATAAAATGGAGGGGTGTTTATGAAAAAGCTACACAGAACAATTGCATGGTTACTTTCCCTGGCACTATTTATAACAATAGTGTCAAGTCCTGCGTCGACTGCCGTTATAGCGGATTACGACGACGGCGTCGTGGCAAAATGGACTACATGACCGGCTGGTTATGATGACGGATTCGGAATAAACGGAGCAGGCGGCGGGGATAGAGCCGAAAAGATGTTGAACGGAGACAGGTTTGTCCGTTACGACAATTATGGTTTTTGGAATGCCAGAACAGCTTTGCCGGTAGGTTCTTATTATTTTAAGTTTATGGTTAAAATTAAAAGGGTTCCAATGCCGGCCAGATAAATGAAGACGACCGTCCGTTCTTCGTTACGATACCGGGTGAAGGAGAAAGAACTGACCGTTCAGGTGCTGTTTTAAAGGCATTCCCTGATAATGAATGGATTACAGTCAGCATTCCGTTTGTTATCGGAAATAATCTTGCATACAAAAACATCGAATATGCCATTAAAGGAGCTATGCCGTGGGTTGTCGGCGGAAATGATGCAGAAGTTTACATAGGAAGAGAAGTTGTTGTTTCTACAAACAATGAACCGCTTGTATACCATGGAACAATCGCATCATATGCAATGCAAGGCGGTTACGGCGACGTGATAACAGCTAAAGGAACGTTCAATGATGACAGATCCAGGACATATACGGGACAGGACGCAATGTATGAATTTAAAGCCGCACTTCCCGAGGGGCAATACTGGGTAAAATTAATTACCAAGACTTCGGGGAAAGGCAGTGAAGCAAACCTGACAGGCGGAATCTCACGTTTTATCAGCAGTGAAGGGTTAAGCGCTGACCTCCCGGCAGTAGGTGAATATGACGACGGCATATGGAAGAATGTAATAATTCCTTTTTCTGTAGACGCAGCATCTGCAGGAAAAAAAATAACATACAGTATATTATATCCGCAGAACGGCGCGAGGGATCTTACAATAGAAGAATATATATTAATCTGTGACAATGACAGGCCGTTAAGTTCGCCGCAACAGACATGGAGGGATAGAGTTATAACGGCATCACAGCTTGCTGACGGTATCGGCTTAAATTCTAATACTTACGATGGTACCAGGACTAAATTCAATGTTTCTGACGGTTATCTGGAATTAAAATCCACTTTATTTAAAACAGACAGATTTGTATGGGATATAAATATGAATCTATCCCGTAAGCAATTTGTTGACAGCGGATATATAAATAAGGGAAAAGTTTATGTTAAGGTTTTGGCAAAAGTACCGGTACTTGCAAATCAGACATTGCAGAACGAAAAGCTTTTCAGTATTGAAATGAGAAGCGGCGGAGATATAGTTGATACTGCAAACTTCAATTATGGGGTATTCACTGAAGCCGATGCATATCAAACACTTGTATATGAATTTGATATAAACAAACATTCATCCTTCGGCGGCAGCGGCGAATGGACTGTCCGTTTTGACGGACGTTTCTACCCGGAGGTTTCCGATCTGCACATAAAGAGTATCACCATAAGCGCAACACCTGATGTTACAGACCAGACAACATCAATAACAAACGGAATAATATGGCCTGATGACCAGCAGCTTCCGTCTTTCGGTACACCCGCTGAGACACTTGAACTGGTTGATATCAGGGACGGTACGGATATTACGTACAGATCTGCAATGACAAGCCTACAGGGTCTTGTAAACAAGAAACAGCCCCGTATAATCTGTGCTGAAGCAACTGAAGAAGGTGAAGGTAATGGTTATAGCCTTAGCGGCAGAGACTATTGGCCTGCGTCTTTGGGACTTAATTATGTTCATGTTGAAGGAAACTCAACTAACGAACGTATACTTAAGATGATCAAAAAATACAGTGATGAAATCGACGGGTTTATTCTATACAGCGGTGCATCCAACAACTATAACGATCTGAATATTGCTACAACTATCGGTGGAATATACAATGCAGTCCCTGTTACCAAAGCAATTTTAGATGTTCTCAGAGAAAACCCTTATGATATGGATGCAACCAGATGGCCTGTAATAAGAGATATATCAACACAGAGTTTTGGTTCAGGAAATTCTTCAACAGCAATAACAAATTCAAGAGTTGCCGCTTATAATTACCTTTATAATAATTATAGTCCGGCCAATGCGGCGTCTAAAGGGAAATCTGCCGTATAATGACCGCATTATTACGATAATTTCTCCCAGCGATCCTGAATCCACTTCTTCGACTCATGGCGGTCACTTTGCGATAAGAGATTTGGCGATAGCAACAGCATCACCTGTTGTTTGGATGGATTCAAATAATTCAAGTCAAAGTACTGTTTTAAATAAATACTTTAATGATATGAAAAATGCCCATAATAATGGTTTGGGTGCTGTTGCAGTCGGATTCTGGCCGAGTGAAGAGCAGGGTGTTAAAGCGGCAACATCCTATGGCATCACATCTGTTCCCAGCGATAACTTTGAAAATTATACAGTTTATTCGGGGATGTCGCGTGTGGTTGATCCGCCGAGCATACCCAAGAAACCGGATCTTGTCGGCGGAACCAATTATATTTCGGTTGCAACCAGTGACGGCGACAATATTTCATATTTGGAACATGGCATGAGATATGGTCAAAGGTATGGCGACCGTACCAGAGGTTATTATCCTATCAATTGGACGATGACCCCGGCTCTTCTTGACGCCGCCCCACAATTATTGCAGTATTACTATAATTCAGCAACGGAAAATGATTGTTTTATAATAGGTCCGGCGGATATGGATATACACGCTCGGAAAGCTGGCCAAGCACAACAGTAATGTTGACGGACAAAATGCAACATGGATACAGGGTTACGCAGCATTAACAAATAAATATGTAGAAAGAACCGGTTTAAATTATCCTACAATATGGGGATGTGTTTTGAACTGGAATGGCTCAACTTCCGGGACTCATTATAATACCTGAACACAGGCAAAATTTAACCAGTTTACAGATTTTAATTATTTTCCTTCTTTGCAAGGTCTTTATTATTTAAATGCAACAGTCCGGCATACTACGATAGCAAAAGAAACTTTAAAAAATGAAAACAGTGATGTCAGGGGACAATGGTTTAATTTCGGCCATTACGCAGGTGACGGTACAGGTTCAGGAGCAATAGGTGCAACCAACAGCGCAGCCGGCAATGCGGCTACTAATACTGTATACGGAAGAATTAAAGGTCTTTCCCAAACTCTTGCCAATACGTCCAACACATTTAACGCTGTTCAATTTCAAAATTGGACAGGTGATTTGACAGCTAAAATAAACAACTTAATAGATTACAGTAATAAGAATTATTCAAAAAATGAATTTGTAAGGTCTGATCACTATTTCATGCTGATGGCGGAAGCTAACGGAGAACCTATTAATAATGCTTTACAGGCGGATACTTACGCTTCTGCTTCGGATTCGGGTTATGAATCAGGTAAAGCAGTAGACGGTTCATTCGGAAAATCACACGGCTGGAAAAACTTCTGCGGACGGAGATAAGTGGTTTACAGTTGATTTCGGAAAACGTCAGACAATAACACGTTATGTAGTTAAAAACGCGGAATTGGCAGGTTATCCGGCAAGTTATAATACAAAAGGCTGGGAACTGCAGGTGAGCAATGACGGAATAAACTGGACAGCCATTGATGTTGTTACAGATAATACTGATGCAACAGTTTACAGAACCGCATCTTCGGCAAGCGCACGTTTTGCACGTATCTATATAACTGATCCGGGCGAAGATGGGATTGCCAGAATCCAGGATATTGAAATATACGGTATCAATAATTGGGATAAAGCAACACTCACTTATAAAACATATAAA
>JALQSN010000566.1:0-32885 GCA_023690525.1 Holotrichia oblita | reverse complement strand
CCGCTGCACGGCACTATTGAACCCGACTTATATATGCTGGATAAAATCTTAATTACCCTGCCGCGTCCCGCTGTTATAGTCAAATGGGCTTACGGGATACAGGATGAAGCTTATTTCCGTTCCGGCGGAGGAATAGATATAACGGCGACTTATATGGACGGATTCCCTGCTCCGCTTAATACTGATTATACCGTGTACGCCATGTTTAATGACGGTACGGACGTTGTGGCTTCTATAACAATAGACCGCCTGCGTGACGGCACGACAGAAATGCCTTACCTCCTAATTGACTTTACTACTGCCGACGCCTTAAATCCTTCTGTGCCGGGAATAGACCAATTTACCCTGTACTATATGCAGGGCGGCGGATTAAACTTACGCAGCATTACGAGATATATGAGAATATAGATATGGAAGGTAAAACGTGGGAACCTATCGGACCGCTACAATCAATGGAATTTTTTACGGGCAGCCTTTATGGAAACGGGCATGAAATAACTAACCTTACCGTCGGGGATCCGCCCACGGCTGATTACCTTGGCCTTTTTCGTTTTGTCGGTGACGGCGCTAAGATACAAAGCTTGAACCTTGTTAATTACAGCGTTGAAAGTCATCAGCTTGCCGCAGGCTTTGCCGCTTACGTCATAATTGACAAAGGAGGCACAATTTTACTGAAAGATTTGCATTTAAACGGTTCTGTAAAAGGATTAACATGCGGCGGGATAGCAGGCTTAGCCGGCAATAATGACGGTTCGCTTATTATTGACGGATGTACAGTAGAGGCCGAGATTGAGGCCATTGGCAATGCGAGTGGAATTGTAGCACATTGTGAAACAGGTGAAAACGGTTTACTTTTTGTTACAAACTGTTATTCATCAGGTTCAATAAACGGTAGAACGGATTCGTCAGGAATAGTCGGCGTATTAAAATCAGGCGGTTCTACCGAAATTTCTAACTGCGTCAACGCTATGATAATAGAATGCTCAGGTCAGGGAGAAGGAGTAGGAGGGATCGTGGGACTGCTCAGTGGTTCAGGTTCTGCAATAATTTCATCCTGTTACAATAAAGGAGATTTAACGGGCTTAATCTGTGGAGGAATTGCAGACAGGAGCGACGGAACAATACCGCTCGATTTTAAAATTATTAACTGCTATAACAGCGGAACGATTAACGCGTCGTCATACGGCGGAGGGATATATGGTTTTTATCAGGGAACTTCCCTTACGCAAAACTGTTATAACACGGGCAATATTGTCTCTTCGTATTATTCAGGCGGAATATCCGGAAATTATGGAGACATAAGCAATTGCGCCGCTTTAAACGAGTTAATATCAAACAATACTCCGGCACGCATCTCCCCTATCGGTTTTTCCGGCGCTTCGGTTCTTGACAATAATATAGCTTTTGACAATATGCAGGTGCTTATAAACGGCGTACAAAAAGACCCGCTCGATACAGGCAGTTCCGGCACAGACGGGATAAGCGTAACTACGGCAGAAATCAAGACCCAAGCTTTGTACGAAACAACTCTTGGATGGGATTTTACAAATGTCTGGAGTTTCGGCAACGGAGCGTACGCCCTGCCGATCCTGCGCGGCATCCCGGCAAATTTACAGCCTGCTGTTTTACCGCCGCATTTAGCGTAATATGCTTAGGTATTTTTGGATCAATTCTTATTAAGTTTCTAAATGGCTAGAAGTAACAAAGGCGACAGAGCAATCTGCCGCCTTTGTTACTTCTGTTTTAGCCTATTCCGGCTTATTTACATATGCGGTCGCTTGTACGGTCAAGTAAATAATCAACCGAAACCTTAAAGTATCTGTTATCAGCAGCAAAATGCATTATCCTATTTTATTCTGTGCCAGAAACTCCGCGCAAACTGTTTCGCAGCATTCAAAGAAATTAAGGTAATGCTTTTATATAAGCGGCATCAAAAACTGGTCTGACTATTATGCTTATTCCGCCTTACGCGGAGCATTTCACCATCATGACGGCTTTGAAATTATAATGAGCAAAGATGGATATTTGTACTGACAACTCGCATATTTAAGCATATGGCATCTAATTTTCTTTTAATATTTCATCACTTAATGTTTTTAAATTATAGAAAATATCAACCTTATCGTTTGTTATGACGACTTTTTCAATGTAATGCCCCACCACATACCTTTTCTCTTTAGTAGTCATGTTTTCCCAATTTTCTCTAATAGTTAAAAGTTTTTTGGGGTCCGCTGAAACTCGGTCTGTTGCATCGGTATTTTCATTTTCGGCTTGAATATGCCGGAATTCGTATTGATTTTGCAATATATCGTACACATTACTCGTTCCCGGCAAATTATCAAAAGTTGTATTCTTAAATTGTGATAAGAAATTAAATAAGTCTTGTATTACTGCAGCTTCAATTTCGGAAGCCCATGATTTAATATTATCGCAATTAGGGTCTTTTATTAAATAAGGCTTTGCAGCATATTGAGAATAACAAACAATTTTTGCATCATTCTTGCCCCATTTTTGATAACGCATTTTAGCATTACATTTTCCGCAAACCAATAAACCGACAAGTAAGTAATTGCTTTCGACGACTTTCTTCACTGAACGCCTTTGCATAAAATCCATCGCTTTATTGTAAGTTTCTTCGCCAACAATAGCCTCATGTTTTCCCTTATATTCTACGCCGTTATAAGTTATATAACCGCAGTTCGTTTTTCTAGTCAAAATTTGAATGACAAGTCTATCATATTTTAAGCCAACTATCTGCGCAATTTTATCAGCTGAATAACCCTGTAAATATAAATCGTAAATTCTTCTGACCGTATCAGCATCCTGATTAGGAATTAAGATGTTTTTCTCTTTACTGTAATCATAACCGAATGGTACGCGCCCGCCGCCCATCTGACATGCCCCCGTTTTCTAGTCCAAAATATAAGTTAGTAAAGTTAGTGTTTTGTAATATTTTATGTTCAGCCTAGGCTGAACATAAAATCGCGCCGGCGGCGGTTATGCTCTGCGGTGCAGGCGGGCGGTAGCCCAGCGCCGAATGCGGTCTGACTGTATTATAATCTCTTACCCAACGCTCTGTCAAGACCTTTGCCTCAAATAAGTTTCCGAACAATTCTCCGTTTAAGAATTCGTCGCGCATCCGCGAATTGAAGCTCTCTACATACCCGTTTTCCCATGGGCTTCCGGGCTCTATAAACGTCGCTGTTATTCCCGCTTTTCTCAGCCATTCGAGAAGAGCTTTTTTTATGAATTCCGGACCGTTATCGCTACGCAAATATACCGGCGTTCCCTTCATTATTATCAGGTCCGCCAAAACCTCTATCACCGCGTTGCCGCGCCAATTGCGCTGGGGAACACTTGCCAAGCATTCGCGTTCTTTTTCATCTATCACGTTCAGCCATCTGACTTTTCTGCCGTCCATCGTTGTGCTTTCTATAAAATCATAGCTCCAAACATGGTTCTTGTGTTCTGCCCTAAGTCTTACGCAGCTTCCGTCGTTCAGGAAGATTCTGCCGCGTTTTTGTTACTTTCTCGGCACTTTTAAGCCTTCTTTGCGCCAAATCCGTTCCACTCGCTTGTGATTGATCCGTCGTCCTTCTCTCTGCAGCATTGCCGTTATCCGACGATACCCGTACCTGCCGTAATTGCATGCCAGCTCTATTATCCGCTCATGCAATTCGTCTTCGTCGGCTCGCTTTACCGGTTTGTATCTTGCCGCCGTTCTGTTTATCCCCAGTGCCCTGCATGCGCGTCTTTCCGATACCGCCATTGCCTCTACCACACTCTTTACTGCCAGCTTTCGCTTTGCAGGGCTTAGTAGTTTTTTGAGTTGAATTCCTTAAGTATTGCGTTGTCCAGCGACAGGTCTGCCACAAGCCTTTTTAGCCTTGAATTCTCTTGTTCAAGGCTCTTCATCTTCTGCGCGTCCGCCGTGTTCATCCCGCCGTATTGCCTGCGCCAGCGGTAGTATGTTTGTTCCGTTATTCCGCTCTGCCGCACCGCTTCCGCTATGCTCTTGCCTTGCGAACATTGCACTTCCACTTGCCGTAAGATTACTACTATCTGCTCGGCTGTGTATCCTTTTTTTGCCATCTTTTTTCCTCCGTTAATAAATTCTATCACGTATTTACTAACTTTGCAACTGGTACAATTCTAGGGGGGTCAGGACATTAAAGCAAAGAATCATCCACATTTTTGCTTGACTATCATAACGAACCAGTTCTACTGATCCATCAGTAAAAAGTCGCTTAAAATAACAAATCCCTCTGATTACTATATAACATTGGTGTTTGATAGCGTTATCTTTATATTTTTCACTGCGCGGTATATTTTTCTCTTTTGTGTCATTAATTATAAATGACATTTGCAATAATCTCCTGCGATATTTCTCAATAGATAAAAACGCAGGAATTCTGATAAATCTAATGTCATTTAAGAAAAAATTTTTTATAAATTTTAAATTTTGAATGATTCTTAATTACATGCATTAATATATTCTGCCTAAGATCTTCATCTGATTCTATGGAAGCAATCTCATATCAAAAATTACCTAAATAGTCAAAGAAAGAGGTTATATTAAATCAAAGTCTCGATATTTATTTTATGAAAAAACGCAATTCAAAAGTTTTATCTCTTGAATTGCGTTTTGCCGGATTGAAAATTTAAATTTTATGTTAGTTGTTTTGCTTAAATAAGCAAATTATTTTGCGCCGGATAGCAGGTATTTGATTTACATACATAAAAGGTTGAAATATTATTTTTTAAAGGATATTCATTAGAAGGTTCTTTTAAAATTCTTACGACATCAAAATTTTGCAATTGTTTTTTAAAACCGTTTATTTCCGCTTTATCAGCAAGTACACAAATTACCTTTGTAAGATTATCGTTTAAAAGACAAGCTAAAGCGAAAAAACTGTTTCCGCCGTAATACGAGCGTGTTTCGCTCAACATAAAATCAATTTGTTTATCCCTTTGTTTGCCATATTCATCATCTTCTGTAAACGCTGCAAGAAAAGTCAAATTATATGCCATTACAGAGTTGCCGCTTGGCATAGCGCCGTCATAAGTTTCAACCGGACGAAAAATAAGCTTTTCATTTCTACCGGCAAGGTAATAACCCCCTTCTTCGGACTTAAATTCCGTATTTATTTTTTTGACTATACTTAAAGCCAGATTAATATAGTCCTCATTAAGTGTAGCCTTATAAAGCCAAATACAGGCGTAGACATAAAAAGCATAATCGTCTAAAAAACCCTTTGAACTACGCTTGCCTTCGCGATAGCCGGTAAACAAAGCATCATTCTCTTTAAGGTTTGCATTTATAAAATCAAAAGCCGAGAGTGCGGAATTTAAATAACTCTGATTATCTGATACGATATACGCTTGCGTTAATGCCGCAATCATAAGGCAATTCCATGAAGTTAATATTTTATCATCGGTTTTAAGCTCGTATCTCTTTTTTCTGTACGCATAGAGTTTTATAAGGTGCTCATTGTTTATGGGCAACTCGGCGTCAATGTTCTTATTATTTAGCAGGTTTGGTATGTTTTTACCTTCAAAATTCCCGTCTTTGGTTATGTTATAAATTTTATTGAAAGCCTTACCTGTCTCACTCCCTAACAAATTTATTATTTCTGTTTGTGAAAATACATAAAACTTACCTTCTTCTCCCATTATATCCGCGTCTTGCGCCGAATAAAACGCGCCGCCGACATCTGCCAAATCTTTTTGTATATAAAGGATAATTTTTTCGGCAATAGATTTATATAGTTCGTTTTTTGTTATTTCATAAGCCTTAACATAGGCGCTTAAAAGCAATGCGTTGTCATAAAGCATTTTTTCAAAATGAGGGACAAGCCAAAACTTGTCGGTAGAATATCTTGAAAAGCCGTAACCGATATGGTCAAAGATACCGCCCTTATACATAGCGGTAAGCGTTTTCTCAGCCATTGACAAGGCTTTTTTGTCGCTATTGACCTTATATGACTCTAATAAAAACAAAATATTATGAGGAGCCGGAAACTTTGGCGCGTTGCCAAACCCTCCGTACTCATCGTCAAAAGAACTTAACAGGTATCTATATGTTTTATCCGCAATATCGTTTAAAGGTTCGAAATTTTTACTTTTAGGCTTTTGAAAAGAATTTATAATTGTTTCGCAATTTTCCTCTATAATTTTACGGTTTTCTTTCCAAAGCTTTTTAACATTCTGTAAAAGTTGTATTAAGCCTGTCCTTCCGTATTTATTGTCTTTAGGAAGATATGTCCCTGCAAAAAAAGGCTTTTGCTGCGGCGTCATTATTATTGTCAGCGGCCACCCACCGCTTCCGGTAAGAGTTTGACAGACATTCATGTAAACGCTGTCTATATCGGGCCTTTCTTCCCTGTCAACCTTTATGCTGACAAAGCTTTCGTTTAGGATAGCGGCAACCTCCTTATCCTCAAACGACTCTTTTTCCATCACGTGGCACCAGTGACAAGTGCTGTAGCCTATGCTTAAAAATATAGGCTTATCTTCATTTTTTGCCTTTTCAAAAGCTGCGTCTGTCCACGGATACCAGTTTACAGGATTATAGGCATGGCTTAATAAATAAGGGCTTGTTTCGTTTATAAGCAGATTAGGGTATTCATATTTATATGTTGCCAATATAATATCTAAAATATCTATATAAAAGCTTATACTTTATTGTTTCTCCTGTTAATCCAATCTGTTGATACGTCCATCGCCGCTCTTGTGGCGTTTGTTTGATCTAAAGCGTTTAGCATAACAAAATCATGGATTATTCCGTTAATCCTGACCGAAGTTACATCAACACCCGCGCTTAAAAGTTTTTTGGCGTAAGCCTCGCCTTCGTCACGCAAAACATCGGCTTCGCCTGTAATTATCATTGCGGGCGGCAATCCCTTTAATTGCTCTATTGTCGCTCTAAGCGGAGAAGCAGTAATTTCGTTACGGTCTTTTTCGCTAGTTGTATATTGGTCCCAAAACCACATCATGCCTTCCCGCATAAGATAATATCCTGTTGCAAATTCCTTATACGACGCAGTATCGAAATAAGCGTTTGTAACAGGGTAATACAAAAGCTGCTTATGTATTTTAGGACCGCCGCGCTGTTTTGACATAATGGCCATTACCGTCGCCATGTTGCCGCCCACGCTGTCGCCCGCTACCGTAAGGGTATCAAACCTCATATTCCATTTCCAGCGCTCGGCAATTTTAGGCAAAGCGCACAAGACTGAATAACACTGCTCTATCGCCACGGGATATTTAACCTCGGGCGAAAGGCTGTATTCGGGAAATATAACCACCGAATTTGTGCGGGCGGCTAATTCTCTTACCAGCTTTTCGTGCGTATGAAAATTACCAAAACCCAACCCGCGCCGTGCATATAAAATATAACGTTTGGTTGCCTGTAACGTTTTCAGGCAATACATGGTATAAAGTAATATTACCCAATTCGCCAATGTTAATCGGAATTGGCGTAATTGCCGCGGGATATTTATAAACAGGCGTATCCTGCGCTTCGTTTAATTTTTTCGTCCTTCATTGGGTGGCAACTGAAAAATAAAAGGCGGCACCGAAGCAGCTTTGGCAACTTCTTCGGCGGCCTTTTCAAGCGGAATTCTTTGCATAAAATAAACTTTCTCCTTTAAACATTCTGAAAGATATTTATGATTATAAAGGATTAAAGGTTCAACTATATACAGCCAGTCTGATATGAGGATTGCAGTTTTTACATAATACCTATAAGTTTCATCAGATATTCGCCGTTTGTAGTTTTCGCTATACCGGTACGGATTTTATAATCGAATTTAAGCTTGCCGCTTTCATACCTCTCCGAAAAATTATAATTGTTTATTTTTATGCCTTCAAAGTCCTCACACAGCTTAAGGTCATGTGTAGTAAGCAGTCCGTAAGCGTTATGTTCTTTCAGCTTTTTGATGACGGTTTTCGCTCCGGCAGTGCGGTCCGTCGAATTTGTACCTTTGAATATTTCGTCAATTAAAAATAAGACATCAGAACTTTTGCCTGCAACTTCCAGTATCTGCTTTATCTTTTTAAGCTCGGAATAAAAGGTGGATATGCCGTCTGTTAAATCATCGGAAACCCTCATTGAGGTAACAAGCTCCATATTAGAAAACGACATCTCCTCGGCGCAAACGACACTGCCGTTTTTTGCAAGCAAAAGATTTATTCCTAAAGTACGCAAAAACGTGGTTTTGCCCGACATGTTAGAGCCCGAAACTATATTTATATTTTTATTAAGCTCGAAATCGTTGCTTACCCTGTCGGCATTATTCAATAGCGGATGGCCTATATTTTTAGCTGAAAAAGTGTGTTTCTTTTGAGACATACTCGCTTTACATCTTGTTGAAAGTACACTGCAGGGAACCGAAAAGCTTAAAAGGCTTTCAAATTTCCCAAAGCTTTTAAACCATCCTTCAATAAATTTACCGTATTTTTTTGTCCATGCCGAAAGCCTAAGCGCGCAAATGATATCCCATAAAAAAAATATGTTTAACAGAAAATACATTATGCCGCCATTAGCTGAATCATCTGCATTATTCCGCTAAGCTTTTTTGTGGCTTTGGATGCAGATATTTCTGAAGAAATTAAATCGGATTTTATTTTTTGAAGAATTTTACTGTTAAAGTCCTGCGCTTCAAGAATTTTATAAACTTCAGAATAATCTGATAAGTTATAATGAATTTTATCAGCGCCACCTAAGTACCCAAATGTCTTAAACGAAAAACCTAACCAAATGGATACCTGAAAAATTATCAGCACATAACCGGCTGCATAAAGACTTTGAATCCCTAAACTAAAAAAAGCAACGCATAATGCTATAACAATAAAAGGCAATGCGTAAAGCACATTTTTCAAGCTTTTTGTTTTTAAAAATTCCGGTTTCTCTTTTACATAGCCGATAACTTTCGGAAGGTCTTTATTGTATTTGATTTGTTTGCCGTAATATTGAAAATCAAATGACAGTTTATCCGATTCTGACAATTCATTAATCGCCTCCTGTCTTTCTACAATGTCTTCATTACTGTAAACAGGTTTAGCTAAGTCTTCTTTTAGGCGCGTTCTGCCGAAAGGAGTTTTGGTAACATTAATAAATTGAAACAAAGATTTATCCCCGAAAATATCCAAATCGTAACTGTAATTATGATTATAATCCTTAAACTCCCCGCCGTTATCGCTAAAAGTTTTCCATTCTCCGGAAATACGCATTAAATACTCTTCATTGATATCTATAATTCCCTTACGGTATTTAATACGGCTTGAAATATCGCTATGCAAAACCGTAAGAAAGATAAATACCGCCAAAACAATAATAAACATGGAAAGACAAACGGCCGAAAACCAAAAAATGATTAACAAAATGATAAATGCCACAGCGAAAAACGCAAGAAAAAGCCTTAAATTCCCAAGTATCGCGCTTTTTTTATTTAATTTTTTTAAATCGCTTTTTTGTTCTTCTATATTTTTTTTGTACTTTGATTCCATAAACATTCCTTTCTGTTATGACAATAAAATGAGTATCCCTATAAGTTTTTCGCCAAAGATAATTATTCAGTTTGATTACCTATGCTTATTTGATTCCCGGCTTTTATTCTGTTATTAAAGCTTTTTGGCAAGTCGGGCAATAATAAACCGAACCGCCCAAATAAGCTTCCTTAATTATCCTATCACCGCATAAGCGGCAAGGCTCATTGATTGTGTTTTTTGACAGCAACGTCTTATAGCCGCCAAAATTTCCGAATAAATCCTTTTCGGTATCTCTGCCGCCCTTGTCCGTCATATCTTGCAAAATTGCCTTTATGTTATATAATAAATCGATCTTTTCACTATCGGTAAAGGTGCTTATTTTTCTTTTGGGATGTACCGCGCTGACAAGCAGAATATCCTGCAAGACCCCGTTACCAAGTCCGGGATTCGCTGCTCCGTCGCCAAAAACGCTTTTGCCGATAAATCCTTTTTCATGCTCTTAAAGAGATTTTCAAAGTGCCTTTCATCAAAGTTATCGTTTAGCGGCGAAATACTGCTTAGACTGCCTTGATAATAGCTGTTCTCAAAACTGCCCTCATATGCCCAAATGCCGCCGTACATAGCTACGGTAAACACAAGCGAACCGCCGCCGAATAATTCTAACCGCAATTGATGCTTTTGCGGTCGACCAATCTCCGAGTCAAAATACCGCACATTTGTGCCGTCGCCTATTGTCAGCGTAGCTCCGTCAAAATACAAATCAAGATACATTCCATGCCCTTTTGCGCCTGTTAAGCTTTTGCCGGTAAGCAGCCTTGAATAATCGGCAGGATCGCCGTGAAACCAACAAAACTTATGCGGGCTTGTGGCGTTAAAAACTTTTTTACAATTTTTTTACCGATTAACGTTTTTTCGGCTTGCCGTTCAAGATTTTTCCCTTCAGGTATTTCTATCATTGTAAATTCCTCCGTTATATCTTTTATTTAGATAGTTAAGCTGTCAATACCGCTTTCGGTCGGTTTTTCCTCCGTTGTCGGTTGCGCCGTTACCTTTAAGCCGTTTTCTATGCTTTTCGCCTCGAATGTTTTTATTCTTTTACTTTTTTGCTATCCATAGGCTTAAGAGTACCAATAGCACACCGACCACCATAAATATGTACTCGATGTTTACAGCATCGGCAATGGGTCCGTATATCAATGAACCAAGCGGTACTGCGGCTGTTGAAATAATTTGCATTAAGCTGAACACTCTGCCATGAAGCTGAGGCTCAACATACTGCTGAATAAGCGTCATTCCGGGTACATTGACAAACGGCATACCTACGCCAAGGCAGAACATCAACACTACAAATAGTACAAAGAAAAAACTCTCCGCCAAATACGGGCTTGCCAAAAACCAGCGTAAATGTATTTTGCCCTAGCCCAAGCAGCAATGTGAATACACTAAAAATCATGCAGCCGATGACCAGTGTTTTTAGCTTGCTCTTAAAGCCGCCCCACGTACTCATAAGAATACCCGAAATTAGTGCGCCCACCGCAAACAGCACCTCATTGAGTGCAAGCCGCCATTTAGCATTACCGAATACTCTGGCTATGTATAAAGACGGCAGAATCATAACGGGGGTAAGCAAAAACATGAATAGCGCCCACACCACCATAAATGACAAAAGCGGTTTTTCTTTTATGATATATTTGATTCCGTTTTTGATGTCCTTAAAATAGCTTACACCGCTATCCTCTCTTACCAGTTTTGGCGCACGTATAAAGAAGGTTATCAATACCGCAGCAATAGCGGTAACAACGTCTATAAAAAAGATAATCTCAATACTGAATACTGCCAAAACCGCAGCAGCAAGTACAGGCGATACAAGCATAGCAAGCGACTGAATAGAGCCGTTTATTCCATTGATTTTTAGTAGTTTTTCTTTCGGCGTTATTTGCGGAATAAAAGCCGTTACTGCCGGTGATTGTATTCCTGAACCGATACTGCGCACAATCATAACCGTAAACAATAACCATAACTCTTGATAACCGCTTATGAAAATTATTGCTAAAGCAAGCGTTGCAACGGCGGTCATAGTATCGGCAAATATGATAAGCATTTTGCGATTCCATCTGTCTGCAACCGCTCCCGCAAAAACTGAAACAATTATCTGCGGTAAAATTGCACACAAAGGTCGTAATCATAGAAATCACGCCCGATTGATAAACAAGCGTAAGATGAAAAATTATTGCGTATTGAACAAGCATTGTTCCGAATATTGAAAACGCCTGCCCCGATAGAAAGGCGGCAACCCGCCCTTTATAATGCGCATTTGTTGATATTTCCTCTGTCATACAATTCTAGTCCTTATAGCTATAAATTTTTGTATTTTAACTGCCTTTTTTACATTTTAAATTTATTTTTGAAATTTATCAGCGTATAAATGTCGGCAAGAGGCTCTGTTGTCGTAATGTCAAAATGCAATTCGAGAACCACCCATTTCCCGCGTGGTTCTCGGCGAGCATCTTTTTTGTTTGGTACTTAGGTTTTCCTTTAAGATTTCGACGCGGTTTTTCTCCAATATCAAATTTCTACCCTGAAAAACTTATCCCACGCCGACAAAAGATAAACGGTCTTTTCCTTCTTTGCAACCCCTAGGCATAGTTCATATGTAAAAACCGCTTGCGTCCCACGCCTTATAATTGGGGAAATACTTCCACTCTTGGACAATTTCCAAATCGGTCAATCCTTCTAAAAATGCGGTGTAAGCGTTAAAGCTATCGCCGAGAGCTTCTTTTAGCACTTTGGCTGTCGGTTGTATTTCAGGGTCTAATAGTTTTAGTCCTTCATTCTCATATTTACTCACTTCGTCTCTATTCCTTTTAAGATTATGTTTAGTCCGTATTCAAAGCTGTCTTCGGTGCTTGATTCGTGTCCGAAACCGCTGTGGCTTACAATGTCTGCAAAACCGTGCAGGTAACTGCGGAATAATCGCACAAAATGAGAACCTTCTAATTCACTATAACCGTACTGCACGGCAATTTGCGTTACAAGGTTCACGATAAGAACAAAGTCCTTCTTGCTATCGTCCGTCCAAATATTCATCCATTGGATAGCAGAGTATACGCCAGGACGCTTTTGTGCAAATGCGTAGTAAGCCCGCGCCATTTCTCGCAGCGCATCCTTGCCTGATTTGCCGAATGCTGCTTTTATAAGTTCTTCCTTTAGTAATGCCGTGCCGTACCTTGACAATTCAGACTTTAAATCCTGTAGGCTTGCTATATGCTTGAAAATTGCGGGCGGCTTTACGCCAAACCCTTCGGCAATTTCTTTAAGCGAAATTGAGTCCAAACCTTTGGCATCCGCAATTTCCGCTGCGCTAAGAACAACTTTTTCCCTTGTTACTCCCATCTTAGACATTTTTGCCGCCTCCTTTAATTATCTTTTAAAGTTTCATTGATTATTTAACCAAATCATTGAGCAATTATTTTAATGTTTTTAGCATCACCGCTCTGTCATCCCGTTCCGCATATTTGCTAAACCCGCATTTCTCGTACATCGCCAAATGTCCCCTAAAATCATGTGCTTCATGTTTCTTATTGACATAAGCCTCAACAAAATCAAACCCGTCATCGGCGGCGTCTTGGCAAACACGCTCCAGCAATTTCGTTGCCACGCCCATTCTTTGAACCTTTGGCGCTATTGCAAAACAAAATACGGATTTTACCTTGATGTCTGTGCGGTTTTCCTCTATCGGTAAATAAGTACGCAGATAATCAACACCGCTCCGGCAATTCGCGTTTGCATTACACCAACCAACAATTTCATCTTCAAAATAGGCAAGATAACCTTGTATGCTGCCGTTTTTAACAAACTGGATAGCATGACTTCTTCTTTCTTCCCGCGTGAGAAACCAATGATTGCAGTTATTAATATAAGAGTCGTCACTGCGCCAAGTCACGCAATAACATTTGTGTTCATCTACGCCGTCGTCATGGGGCGTTATATCAAAAAAATGCACATAATCTTCCGCAAGATCGGGAGTCAATTTTCTGATTTCTATATTCATTTGTCATCTCCTTAAAGATGTTTCTTTATCGGCACCCAAACCTCATATCTGCTGCCTTCCGGCGTATCCGAGTTTTCTTTTTCTATTTTTTCTATCGGGCTGCCGGGCCCGTCGTCTCTGATATAACCGTTAGGTATTTTTACGGTTTCTGCATATCTGTTGCACCTGCCGTTTCCGTCCTCGCCGACAGCTTCTTCATTTGTCGCCATCCATTCGGTAGTTACAACAAGAAAATCACCCGCAGGAAAATTAATTAATTTATATCCTTCGGGTACTTTTTCCACCTTTCCAACAAACAGTCCTTGAGAATAAATTTTTTGCCCGATATTATTGATGTACCATATGTTTATAGGTTTTGAATCTTTTGCATACGGAATAATTGGGTCATATCCGCCCTTTTTGAAAAAATTACTCCAAATATAGCCGAAATCCACAGTTTGGGTAATGATATTTTCGTTGCCTAAAAAAGAAAACTTATCCTGATGGATTTGAATTACTTTTATTGCCGTCTTGTTTGCTTTTGACATAATTATTACCTCTTAATATAATTTGATGTATTATTACCGGCCATGTATGCCGGCAGCTAATTTTTTTGACTCTTTTATATTGCCGTTAGCTAAATTGCCAATACTTCATTTAAATAACTGATTATGTACCGAGTTACCGTTTTGTAGCCCAAATCATTCAGATGCAATCCGTCTTTAGAATATTCAGGATTAAGAGTGTTGTCAGAAACCTTAAGGCTTGAGAATACATCTATAAATGTATAGTTATAGCTTTGAGTTAACTGTTGCAAATCAATATTTGTTTGCAGAATACTGTCTAAAACTTTTATAAGCGTAGCTTTGTTTTTTGTTGATTTTTTATTTATAGGATAAATGGATTGAATCAAAATTTTAGTATCCGGCAGCTTCTCTTTGATTCTTTGTAAAATATTTGCGTAGTTTAATATTACTTGTTCTTTACTTATATCGTTCCTTAAATCGTTTGCGCCAATCAAGATTACAACAACTGAGGGTTGCAAATCAATCAATGAGGTATCTAACCTTTGCAAAAAGTAGTTTGTACTGTCTCCGCTTATTCCGCGGTTATAAATCTGTTTCGGTAAATTAAAGGGACCGTAATAATTGTTTAAATCACACCAATCTGTTAAACTGTCGCCGATAAAGACTATTTGCCCAGTTTGAAAACTTTTATTTTCTTTTTCAAACTGCTTTATTTTCTTTTGCCGATAATTCATTTGCCTATACTCCAAAAATTACAACTTAACCCACAAAGCGGGACGGACGCCGCCCGTGCATCTGCCGTCAGCGATATTTCCTTTTAGTATATTGTTGCCTTGAATGCCTATATTGCCGTCGCCGTGTATGTACGCCGCTTTTATGCTGACGCGGCCGGGCGAGCGGAGCCACCACCACCATTGAGAACCTTTTTTGCCTTCGAACCCTGTTTTTCTCTTACTGTTGTTTTCGTCTTTTCTTTCAAACCAATACCTTTGGTTTTTTCTGTTATTAAATAAATTTGCACTGCTGTCGCCGAAATACCGGCACACTGCTTCTTCAATACTTAACAAAAATACGCTGTCTTGCGTATCTGTTCCGCCTTTTGAACCGTACCACTCATTATCCGGATTTTTGTTTATTACCGGAATTATTCTTGATTTATCATCTTGATTGAATTTATTATAAAATTCGCCGTTAAGATATTTTCTTAAACTGCAATCAGCCCATGTTATATCTTTATAAACATCATGGTAAGAACGCTGTTCTATTATATCTTCGGTTATTATCAACGCCGTGCTGTTTTGAATGTCAAGCACACGCCATTTGTAATTGCCAAATAATATATTATCTCCTATTTGCATATATTTCCTCTCTTTTTATTGATTGACTTATTCCGCTATCTTAAAAGTAAACAAACAAGGCTTATATTTGTCTGTACTTTTTGGGGATTCTTTGTATGACAGCAGTTTTAATTTTACGCCCAATGCTAATTCATAATTATATAAAGAGGCTGCGGCGGCACAACCGTAAAAAGTGGGAGATGTCGTAAACTTTTGCGGTCTTAGCTTTGTGCAGTGGCAGGCTCTTTCGCCGATAAACGTTCCATCCTCATTCCTCACAAAATTATTTGTGCTTATAAGCAGCTCTATTTTTTCATCCAGACTCTTATCGGTATTCTTTAACGCAAATTCCTTTCCCGGTTTTCCGCCGCCGTCACAGCCGCCGTTGCGTTCCCATATTGACAAGCGCTGCTCTTCCTCAAAAAGCTCGTCCATCAGCTTAATGAATTCCAATTCGGCTTCTTTATCATCGCTTTTGGATTCAACGATGCTTTCAAACCTCTTTATCGAGCATTCCGGTATTTGGTCTTTTTTCATTTTTTTAATCATGCCTTGTAATTTCATATAGGGTTCTTGAATCTCCTTATTTTTTGTTTTGTTTATATCGTAAATAAACCAAAAACGGTATTATTCCGACTATCGGAAAAAACCATTTATATAAATACCATGTTGCTTCACCGCTTGAATTAAACTGCATCGGTATCTTGTCGGGAATACCGGTATCAGCATGATTAATGCAATAACGGCAACAGGCACTAATAAAATAAGCCAGTCTTTTAACTTCATATTACCTCTTAAAGCCTCTTTATCATCTCGTATTGTTTGCCGGATAATCCAATATTTTTACTTTTCAGAAATTGAGTAATTGAGTTGCACGATTGCTCTGTATTGACCGTGCCAATTCTGTCGCTCTTGTTTAATTTGAGCATCTCGTTAAGCATTAAAGTTCCCACACCTTTTCGTCTGTATTCTTTACATACCGCAAGTTGAGTTATATCTCCGGCAGAAGGTTCAAATATACAATAACCGATTAGTTTATCTTTATCGAATGCGCCTAAACAAATAAAGCCGCCGCCCGCCCGTTCAACGGAAGCAAAACTATTTTGCCATGAAGGTTTGAAATCCCAAAAAGACGCAACTGGCTGTATTTCGTCATCTATACCTATTTCAATTTTCTTTATGCTAAAAGCGCTCGGCTTTACTTCACAATTTACATCGCTTTTCTTTTGGAAAAAATAATTAAACTCCCGCCTTACTTCAAAGCCTTGTTTCTTATAAAGCGAAACAGCTTTGTCGTTATGCTGCAAGACTTCAAGCAAATACTGTGTAATACCGGCTTTTTTGAGAAACGGGATAGAATGCTCGAAAATCGCTCCCGCCAGCCCTCTGCCCCTATACTCTTTTACCGTGCCTGTTCCGGTATCATAAGCTGTGCGCCTGCCGCCGTCATGTCCAATTCCGTTAAGTACAAAAGAGACGATTCTTTCACCATCAAATGCAGCAAAGGATAATTTGGGGTCAAAACCACGCCGTTTTAGCATTGCCAAAAGCCCATCATAGCTAGGCTGAAATTCATAATCTATAAAAGCTGACGAAAAGCCTACATAGATTATATCAAAATCGGTTTTCTCTAACGATTTGATTTCGATTTTATCGCTTTTTTGCATCTTTCAGACAACCTTTAACACATGTGCAAACTCTTACTTAAACTCGCCAAAATTTTCGCTGACATTAGCAGTCTTAGCCGCAAAATCCATTTGATAGCGTACGGCGTGGTGGTCTTTTATCAGCATTCCGTCGGTTAGGTGGATTTCTAAAAAACAGCAGTTTTTGTCCTGTTCATTATTAACTTCATCGTACCAAACAAATGCTTTACGTATTATTGCCCTGACTTCTGCATTTTTTGGGTCTAGTACCCAACCAAGATTTTTACCAACGCCGTGACCCGAAAACCAATCAACGGCGGCAACAGCAACCTCGGGGTTTGACTCCATTTGCTTTGCTTTGTTTGAAAGTGCGTATGTACTTATATAAAACGCTCCGTCATGATAAACAGCATCGACAATGCGATTATAAATGCGCTTACCGTCCGTTGTCGCCACTGCTATAAGGCTGTCTTTGCTAAACCGCTCTACTAATATCTTATTTGCTTCCTCAAAACTGCTTTTCTTATCCATTAATATTCTCCCTTGAAGTGAGTTAAATCTGTAATAATATTATAGTTAATTTGATTAACATTGTCAAGTATTTGGGCGCAGCCAAAAGAATGTTTAGCAAAAAAAAGCGGAATACCTTTGCCGATACTCCGCATAAGAAACCTACTCTATATCCTGCATCTCTGTTAATCTGACCCCGTTGTAGCTAAAATATGCCGCGCCTTGATAAGCCTGCGAAGGCGTGGATGTTCCATCGCGCCTTTTGAGTTCAGCCACAAGCGGAGATAACTTCCATTTAGTATTTTCAAATATTACTACCGGCGGATTATCATCTGCCACTTCCACGGTTATGGTGTTATCGTAAATATAGTGTAATGTTGCTCCGATAGGAATGCCCTTTTTGGCAAAACAAAACCTATCCCCTTTGCGGTGAATAACTGCGTTTTCTACTTCCTCGGCGATTGCTTCCTCTGCTTTTTCTGTCTTGGTGGGCTTTATTAATTTTAGCTTGTGGGTATCATGCCTAAGCTTTGCTATGGATTCCAAAACAGAATAAGCCTTGTCTTTGTCAATAGCAAAAAACTCACGTTCACGGTATGTCCCTTTTTCGGTTTCTTCTCTTGCGCGCAAGCTTTCGTCCACATTGTCAATAATCTTGAATATCTCTTGTTCAACTACCGAAAGGTCATCCTCAACTTCATATGTAGCAAAAACTCTAAACATAAATGGCAACAGCTCTTATTGTTCAAACTCCTGAGCCGTCCGTTTAAGTCCGTCGTTTTCCCTATCTTTTGAAAGTTAGGAAAAGACGGGTTCGTCAGTATGTATATCAATCCTTTATCTTTGTTCATAATGCACCTTCAGGTTCTTTTTTAAGATTAATTTTTATGTCTTTATCATACTGCCATATAATTATTCGCGAAAGCCTTTCAGCCATTTTTTCTTCACAATCCGCCAAACCGTTTTTATTCAGCTTCGGCACGTTTATGTAAAAATTTATGCTTTTTTCTCCAATTGGTTTCCTTCGTTTTGAATCGTTTTGAGCATATTCATGTATTCCAACAGTTCCTGCTCTTACGAAATATCCGGCTTGAGGATTGTTTCCTTTTATGGGTTGCCCGTCTGTTTCTGTCTTTTGTGATTTGAGCATTTCTTTTATTTCTTCAAGCATTTCCTTTTCATCTTTATCCGGAATACAAAACGCCTTTAATTCTAAAAGATTGATATATATCTGAACAATCTTTTCTCGTGGCACATTCGGCATTTCCCAATTGACTAATCCGATTGATATATATTGTTCTGCCAACCCTAACAATGATTTTCTGTCCATCTTTTTATCCTACTTATTGCTACAGTCAATTAAATCGTAATAAATAACAAGGCCTTCGTCAAAACACATAATCTTTTGTATTGTTGCATCTATGAATTGTTTTCTGTATGCATAATCGTGGTCGTTGACATTAAGATATTTCTCGACAATCGCCAAAGCGTCTTGCTTTGTCATCTTTGATTTTTGTTCTAATTCAAGTTGAGTTTTTTGTAATTTTAGGCAATCCAATATTTTTTCACAATCTGCAATTTTGGTTTCAATCTTATCGCGCAGGGTGGAATTTTTTGCCTCAATAAACGCGGTTGCGCAATCATCGATTTGCTTTTTTGTGTTTGCTATTCTGGTTTCAACACTGCGTACTTCACTCTCGTTTGACTGCCGTTTTATATAATGAGCAAGCACATATTCTGCTATTTGGTCTATGTATTTGCTATTGCCAACTATATTGTCCATCATCTTTTCCTTTGTTTATATTTGATGTTTTTAGGTTTTTGTTAGCTAATTTGTGCCACATTTGACATAGCGGTAGTATGCGGTTCAAGGTATACGGTGCATACCAAATTAGGCTAGTGAAATATAAAGTTTGTCGGGGCGAATGATTTTGAAGTGTTGCACCCCTGTATTTTGTGGTATTTCGACACTAAAACCACTATATACGGGCTGTTTTAGTCCTGTTTATCCCCGACAAACTTTCTACGCAGTTGACCGCAGGCTCCTGCGATGTCTGAGCCTAAGGATCTTCGTAGGGAAACCGAGAGTTTTTGTGTTTCGAGCATTTTTTGAAAATCCTTTACTCTTTGCAAGGACGACCCTTTGAGTCTTGATTCCTTTACGCTGTTTAGCCGTATCAGGTTAATGTGACAGGAAAAACCGCGTAAAAGTTCTGACAGTTTTTTTGCGTCTCTCTCGTTATCGTTTAAATTTTCAACCAAAATATATTCAAAAATGACTCTGCGCCCCGTCTTGTTAAAGTATTCTCTGCTCGCTCTAACAATATCGGCAACCTTATAAGTAGCGGCTGTCGGCATAAGAGTTTCTCTTGTTTCGTCAAACGGACTGTGCAAGGAAACGGTCAAATTAATCTGCATATTTTTTTCTGCAAGCTCATACATTTTAGGGACTATGCCGCAGGTCGAGAGGCTTATATTCCGCGCGGCAAAGTTTAATCCGTCGTCAGATGTGATAAGGTCGAGAAATCTGACTGTGTTTTCATAATTATCAAGAGGCTCTCCGCTTCCCATCAGCACAAGGTTAGTGATTGCCCTTTGCTCCTCTCCGCAAAGCCTTCTGTTCACCTCTGTTACCTGACCGACAATCTCTCCAGCGGAAAGGTTTCTTGTCATTCCGCCGACCGTGCTTGCACAAAATTTACATCCCATACGACAACCAACCTGAGTGGACACACACAAAGTCCTGCCGTACGAGTAGCCCATTACAATTCCCTCGATAATGTTGCCGTCAGCTAATTTATAAAGATATTTTTCAGCATCCTTCGAATTAAAAGCTTCAATTATTTCAATTGGACGCGCTACAAAGCTTTCTTCAAGCGCCAAGCGCAAGCGTTTGCTTATGTTTGACATTTCACAAAAATCACGGTACTTGACGAGCCAATCATAAATTTGCTTGCATTGATACTTTTGTATGCCCATATCTTCCATGATTTCAGGAAATTCTGATAAACTGTAATCTAACAAGATTTTTTTATTCATAGTATTTTCCTCATAACGAATAGGACGGAATATTATAAAATAATTTGCACTGCCTTTACGGCAACAATGTTCCATTAAATATATAAAAGATAATTTTGATTCTCTGCTTTGCTATAAATTTACTCAAAAATGCACGACATAAAAAATTCGTCTTCAATATCAAGGCAGTCGTTTCACGAAGAAAATATGACGGCACATCGTGTTCCCGTTAAATGCTCCCCTTTACTGCTTCATTAATGCTCTTTGCTTGGCGTTTCGCATGCGGCACAAAGACCAATTAAGCGTACTTTTTTGGACATCTTCGCCTAATGTCCACAACTCGTCTATAATTCTTATTTCCACACTTCGTTTAATAAGCTCGTCAAATGTGTCATCAATTTTTGTTACTGATACGGGTGTTTCCGTGCTTTCGCTTATATAATAACCGGCGCATTCATCTTGCAGATAAAAATTTGAGGTGTCAAACTCGTACAAGTAAAGTATTGTTTTGGCGACGCGCCTATACCATTCATGCTCTATCGCTACAACATGCCGTGAAGCGGCAGAAAAAAAGCTCCGTATGTCCTCTTTTGTTGTTTGTTCTGATACATGATACGCTACACGGGGACAATCTCTGGGTACCAAAAAATTAGGCAAACATTTCTCGGTTATTGCCCAAACATATTTTTTTGTTTTATCCAAATCATCTCTTGCGGGCTTGCGCGGGATGAATACCTTTATGTCCGCTTCCTCGCTAACATGGAATAGCCTCATTTGCTTTCCTTTATTCACTATCATTTTAGCGAATATTTAATTTATATAACCTCTTAAACATTATAGCTTTCTGAGTCTTGAAATAAAAAATCCATCGCCGTCTCTAAATGGCATAAGCTGCACCGCGCCGCCCTCTGTGCGGGGCAAAATTGATTGTTCGGCAATATTGGGGCAATCGATTGCGTCAAACCTAAAGCCGCCCCCGTCCAATAATCCCGTGACTATGTCTAAGTTTTCTTCGTGAAAAATCGTGCAGGTTGAATAAACGAGAATCCCTCCTTTTTTAACATACTTCGCGGATTCCTTAATGATTGCCGCCTGTAATGCAGGTAACTCTTTTATGCTTTCTTCTGTTTTTTTAAGCTTAATGTCGGGCTTTGAATGGACAACGCCGAAGCCGCTGCAAGGAACGTCGCACAAGACATAATCGAAGGCTTGAATAAAATCAGCCCTCTCGGTCGTTGCGTCTTTCTCAACCACATCGACATTGCAGTTGACTTTTTTTGCATAACTTTTTATGAGCTCAATTCTGTGTGGGTATATGTCGCATGCGGTAACATTGCAGGAAAATTTTTGAGATAAATAAACGCTTTTTCCTCCGGGTGAAGCGCATACGTCCAGCACCCTTGCCCGGCTGTTCGGCTTTAAGGCTTCGCAAACAAGCATTGAACCAAGCGATTGGATAATATATGAATTCTTGTTAAGCCTTCCGTCAAGAACTAGATTATACGCTCCTTCAATTGTCGGCTTGCTGTCAATAGCCTTATCTTTAAGTAATTTTTCAAACCCTTCATTTGTAATAAATGATGGATTTGTTCTTACATGAGTATACTTGTGATCGGGCACAAAAGACAAGTACGCTATCACATCATCATAACTGTATGACTTTAAAAGCCTGTTTATCACCCATTCCGGAAAGCTGTATTTCACCGAAAGCATTTGAATTTTGTCGGTCGGTAAGGGCAAATCCTTTAACGAAACGGAGATTCTTTTGAGAGTCGCATTAACAAAGCCTGATAGCTGCCGCTTTCCAATATCTTTGATAAGATTGACACATTCGTTGACAACCGCGTATTCGGGTATGCTAAGATATTTTAAAGCATATACTCCGATTTTCAAAACTGGCATTACAGACGGCTTAACCCTATCAGCAAAATGTGAGATGATGTATTCAAGCTCTATGTCGCGGTCTAAAACCCCGTAAACAAGCTTTGTTATCAAAGGTTTGTCTTTATCCTCGGAATTTCGCAAATATTTGTTAAGCTCTATTCCGGAGTACGCCCCTCCGCGGTATATTCCGTCAAGGCATTTATATGTCATATAATAAGCATTTAAATTCATCCGCCTTCCTTTGTCAACTACTATTTGTAAAATAGTATTCCGTGTCAATTCAGTTGCTTGTTTGCTTCTTGTTGAAGAAAAAAATTATTATCTATAATATAGCATCGGTTAATTTATAATCTTTTTTGAAATTATATTATGTTTAGCAATTCATGAATTACTCAAAATATCACCTTTTTTAATTTTGCCTCCATTAACAAAATCTCTGTAACCCATAGCTTTTTTACCTGCCTGCTGCACTTCTGACAGGCTTAAAAATCCGTTGCCGCATTTACAAATTAAGCCTCCCTTTTCGCAAAAAACTATTTCGCCTGCTGCGGCATCGGAAGCATTGAAATCAACTACATGGGCTTTATGAATTTTTAAAGGTAGTCCGTTTAAAAAGGTATATGCGCAAGGAGACGGGGAAAGCGCTCTGATTTTATTATTAATTGTTACAGCATTATCAGAAAAATTTATTAACTCGTCTTCACGTCTAAGCTTACTGCAATATGTGGATTGCGCTTCATCCTGCGCAAAATACTCCGCACTGCCCTCGGCTATTGATTTAAGGGCGTCGATTATTAGCTCTGACGCGGCTAAGCTTAAATGCTCGGACAAACTCTTATAATTCATTTCGGGAGTTATTTCGACTCGAGCTTTAATAAGAATATCGCCTGCGTCAAGCTTTTTTACGGTTTTCATAATAGTTATCCCACTTTCCTTCATCCCAAGCATCAGCGCGTGCTGAATGGGAGACGCGCCGCGAAGCTTTGGCAACAGTGAAGCGTGGATATTTATAACACCATACTCGAACATATTAATGAATTCTTCAGAAAGGAGCTGCCCAAAGGAGCAGGTAACGGCAATATCGGCATTAAGCGCAAGCAAATCACCAATACCTTCTTTTGAGACGTTAGAGTATTGAAATAGTTTTAAATTATTACTAATCGCATAGTCCTTTACGGCACAAAATGCAATCTTTTCCCTGTCTCCGCGCTTATCAAGAGGGCACACAACCCCGACAACTTCATGAATTGAATTAATTGCATTCAAAGCAGGCACCGCAAAAATAGGAGTTCCTAAGAAAACTACTCTCATACTAATCGCCTTTTTTAGCAGTGTCTATGCGGCTTATCATTTTGTCGACAAAGAGTACGCCGTCAAGGTGATCTATTTCATGCAAAAAAATTCTCGCCTTGTAGCCCTCGCACTCGACACGCTGTGTTTCGCCGTTGCGGTCCTTGTACTCAATAACTACTGATTTTGGGCGCTTGACTATTCCGCGGTAGCCTTTAACGCTAAGGCATCCCTCGTTGTCGACGCTTTCACCCTCGGACGAAATAACTATAGGATTAATTATTTCGTAAAATTCCTCCTCATGCTTAACAATAGCAATCCTTCTAAGGACTCCTACTTGCGGAGCAGCCAAACCCAAGCCGCCGATGCCCTCAAGGGTTTCCCTTAGGTCATCAAGAATCATATTTGTCCGCTCGTCAAATTTGTCGACTGCGCGACATTTTTTCCTTAGGATTTCATCACCGATCATAAAAATATTTCTTCTTGCCATTGTTATCCTTTAAAATGCTTGTTCTATTTAGCTGAAGCTCTGCGGATTGATTTCAACAAAAACCGATACATTTTTGTCGTGCTTTGCCGTTATTTCAAATAATTTTTTTATTATGCCGCCTGCCCGTACGTTATCAAGCCGCATCACGATTTGGTATCGCATTTTCCCCTCAATCTTTTGAATCGGGGAACGCATTTTCTGCAAAAAAATAAAGCCGTCGTCATAAATTGAGGATATTTCGTTGTAATGCCTGTTAATCTCCAAAATACACTTATCATTATCAATTCCACAATACAAAATCCTTACCATTTTACAAAACGGCGGAAATTTTGTCGCTTCTCTTATATTAATTTCACGCCTGTAAAACCCTATAAAATCTTGCTGCGAAGCAAAACTGAGCGCATAATGTTTGGGCGTATAGGTTTGAAGGATGACGGTTCCTCTTAACTCGTCTCTGCCGCATCTACCCGCCACCTGAGTCAAAAGCTGAAAGGTTCGTTCACTGCTCATGTAGTTTGAATAATAAAGACTTTGGTCGCCGTCAATAATCCCTACTAAGGTTACGTTTGGAAAGTCATGCCCCTTTGTAACCATTTGTGTTCCGACCAGTATTTGCGCTTTTTTCTCACCGAAGTCTTTTAATATCTCATAATGCGCTTCCTTTGTTTGAGTCGTGTCGTAATCCATGCGAAGAATTTTCACGCTCGGAAACCTGTTTAATAAAAAAGAAACAACCTGCTGCGTCCCGATCTTTCCTTGCTTAATGTACTTACTTTTACACGAGGGGCAAACATCGAACATTTTATATTTTGAATTACAGTAATGACATTTCAAAATACCTTCCTCGGAATGATAGACAAGGCTAACGTCACAATTTTTACATTTTGCAACGTAGCCGCACTTTACGCACATAACGAAGCTTGAATATCCCCGCCTATTAAGAAATATTATTGCCTGATTGCCCTCATTAATAACCCTTTCAAGCTCCTCGATTAAAAGATTTGAAAAAAGGATTTATTTCCTAAGATAAACTCGTTCGCCATATCGGCTATCTTTACAGGCGGCAGCTCTCGCTTATTAATTCGTTCAGGAAGATTTAATAAACCGAATTTTCCGTTTAAAGCAGAGTAATATGTTTCAATTGAGGGAGTCGCGCTACCCAAAACCAAAACGCATTTGTTGAAGTTTTTTCTGAACTCCGCCACCTCGTGCGTATTGTACCGCGGGTTTGAATCGCTCTGATACGACGCATCGTGTTCCTCGTCGATAATAATCACACCGAGATTTTGAAGCGGGGCAAAAACCGCACTTCGGGCTCCAAGCGCAATTTGAGCCGTTCCGTCACGAAGCCTGTGCCATTCGTCAAGCCTTTCACCGTTAGATAGACCGCTATGTAAAATCGCTACGGTTTCACCGAATCTGCGTCGGAATTGTTTTAGCGCCGCAGGAGTAAGTGAAATCTCAGGCACGAGCATGATTGCAGTTTTTCCGCTATTTATAAGGGCATCTATTACAGACATATAAACTTCGGTCTTACCGCTTCCTGTTACTCCGTGTAATAAAAAGCTGCCTTCCTTGCTATCAAGGATTGCTTTTACTACACTTTCCTGCCCATCGGTTAATACATGCTTCCGTGAAAAGTCCTCCATAGTTTTGTATGGCTTTCGAAAGACCTTTACGTTTGAAAAACGGATAAAGCCTTTTTTTGCAAGAGCGTTCAATGCTGATGCTCCGAATTCCTTATTCAATTCATCTGTTCTGGTTTGGGGGTTTGCGGCAAGAAAGTCAACAAGAGCAATTTGTTTCTCTGCACCTTTTCTTAGGCAGGCAATAATCCTATCGGGCAAATCGGTGAGCTCGGCAGCTTGCTTAATTAATTCCCGGGTGCGGTTTTGTCTCATTTGAGCGGGAATAAAAAGGCGCAGGCAATCGACCATGCGCAAATTGTATTGCTCCTTCAAAAACATTGCTAGCTCTATCATTTCCGGAATTATCGCAGGCTCTTCGTCCAAAATGCCCACCATTGATTTTAACTCGCCCTTTTTATAGTCAGACTCTGTTTTCTTTCCGACAATGTACCCTTCAACCTGCTTTTTTCCGAAAGGCACAAGCACGCGGCTCCCAACCTCGGCGTCGGTGCCGAGATAATCAAAAACCTTATCAACTTCAGAATTAGAAATATCAACGATAACTTCGTAAATCAAACGTCCTCCGGACACTCAGAACAATACTATGCTTAAAATACTATAATAGGATTTATCAAATTTACTTACGTTTTATCAAATCACTTACCTTGTCAAGTATGATATCGGCAACTAAAGATTTGCTCATTTTTTGATAATGTACCGTCTCACTGCGTTCTATCACAGAAACAATGTTCGTGTCTTCATTAAAACCCGCTCCTTCCAAAGATATATCGTTTGCCACGATAAAATCCGCATTTTTCTCTAAAAGCTTTTTGCGGGCATTCTCGTAAAGATTATCTGATTCCGCGGCGAATGCAACAAGGATTTTCTCTCCTTTTATTGCTCCTACGGCTTTTGCGATGTCGGGATTTTTAACAAAAGTCAAGCTTAACTGCTCTGACTTTATCTTACTTTGCGATATATTTATCGGACGGTAATCGCATGGAGCGGCGGCAAAAACAAAAATGTCATTGCTATCTACTCTGTCCATAACGCATTTGTACATATCTAACGTTGTTGATGCATTTACTATGTTCACGCTGGGCAAGGCGCATGAGTGATTTCCTAAAACTAATGTTACCTCGGCTCCCCTTGCCTTAGCGCGTGCCGCAACCGCACATCCCATTTTCCCGCTTGAAAAATTTGCGATAGCTCTAACAGGGTCAACTTTTTCTAATGTCCCCCCTGCTGTAACCAAAACACGTTTGCCGATAAGGTCTTTTTCCTCAAAAACGTCTTTTATAGCCTTAAGAATGTCCTCGGGTTCTGCCATTTTTCCTTTGCCGATATCATCGCAAGCAAGCCTTCCGCAAGCTATGTCGAGAATAGTATAGTTTCTTTTCCTAAGTTTTTCAATGTTTTCCTCAACAATAGGATTCTCGAGCATATTAGTGTTCATCGCGGGTGCGATTATTACGGGGGCTTTCGTCGCTATAACGCATGTTGAAAGCATATCGTCCGCAATTCCGTTTGCAATTTTGCCGATGATGTTTGCCGTTGCGGGGGCGATAACAAAGCAGTCGGCTTTTTTCGCAAGCGAAACATGCGCTATCTCCCAAGGCGTCTCTCTGTTAAACATATCGGTAATAACCAGGCGGAAAGACAAAGTTTCAAAGGTAAGGGGGCGGACAAATTCTGTGGCGCTCTTTGTCATTATGACATCAACATTTGCCCCGCATTTTTTCAAAAGACTCACGAGCGTACAAGCCTTGTACGCCGCAATCCCCCCGCTTACTCCCAAAACTATATTCTTTCCTGCTATGTCTGACATATATTTCCTGATTATACTCAAATAGTTGATGTAGTTATTAATAGTTTTCCTCGACAATTCTTATTTTCTTTGTAGCCAACTCGTTTGCGGCGTAAGAAATAGTTTTAATGTCGGCGGATATCTCGTCCGAAGCTTGCAGAACGTTCAACTCTTTTGCCCTTTTAGCAATAACCGAACAAAGAATATACTTGTTACCTGCAATTTTTGTCAGTTCGTCAATCGACGGCTTTGTTATCATAATTTCCCTCCTGAATTAAATCTTTTAAAACGTATTGATAAATGTTTTTGATTTGAACTACTATTTCAGATTTAGTATTCTATAAACCTTTTGCAGTATTTTTCAACTACTATGTCTGTAATAGCGTAGTGTCTTACTCAATATTCTGAACTTGTTCACGAATCTTTTCTACTTCGTTTTTTACCTGAAGTCCTACATCCGTTATTGCTATACTTACCGATTTTGAGCAAATTGTATTTACTTCGCGGTTAAATTCCTGAACAAGAAAATCTGCCTGTCTTCCTATCGGGACTTTTGAGTCAAGAAGAGCTTTCATTTGGTTTATATGACTTTTAAGTCTTGTTATCTCCTCTTCTATATCGCTCTTATCGGCGTAAAACGCTACCTCGTTTATAAGCTTCGCCTCGTCTAACACAACGCCTTCGAGAGCCTCTTTAATCCGCTCTCTTATTTTCACTCTGTAATCTGAAACAACCTGCGAGGCGTTTTGCTGAATTATGTCAATTTGTTTTTCGATTGCATCCACTCTAAAAGAAATGTCCTCTCTTAGCTTTGCTCCCTCGTGCTCACGCATTTTGTTAAGATCAAGAAGAGCCTGCTCTGTTGCTTCAATTAACAATGCATAAAAAATGTCATTGTTATCGTCCGAGGCGGTAAGCTTGACAATTTCGGGTATCCGCATAAGGTGTTTAATCGAGAAATCGTTCCTAATCTTTAGTTCCTTTGCAAGGTTTTTTGCCGCTTCGGAGTATTGAACGGCAAGCCCTTCGTCAACAATTATTTTTTTTGAAGACGAGACCGTTTCAACATATGAAATAAATAGGTCTGCGTGTCCGCGGGAAAGGTATTCTGATACCAATTTACGCAATTTGTCTTCCACGGGATTAAATAACTTAGGCATTTTGATGTTTAAGTCAAGAAATCTGTGATTGACGGTCTTAATCTCTACAGACACTTCAATTCCGTCTCTGAACTGTTTAGACGAACCGTAGCCGGTCATACTTCTCATGCTGCACCTTTATTGAATAGTTCTTACCTTCATTTGCTAAAAGTAAACATATGTAGGAACGATTGGATAAATTAATAAATATGTTACATGCGTGTAATGAAACTCTTACCTATGTTTTTTTCAAAGGTATTAGCAACATTTAGCACATCCGCCTCTGCAAAGGTCTTGCCCATAAACTGAATACCGATTGGAAGCCCTGATTTACTTTTTCCTGCGGGAACAGAAACAGCCGGACGACCTGTAAGGTTTGCAATAGCCAAAAACGTGTCACAGTATTCGATTTGCTCATTATACCTGTCGCCGTCTAATAAAAATGGCAAGCAAGCGGTAGTAGGCGATAAAACAATGTTATATTTTGTAAATATTTCCCTGAAATAGTTAATTATGAGAGTACGGATTCTACGGGCTTTGTCGTAATACTTATCGTAATTCTCGGGCAATCTGACATAGCGTCCGAAAAGCAGTCTTTGCTTTGCCTCAATACCAAAAAACTCGCCGCGCGTAGCCTCAACAGAATTGTCAAATGTTTCGGAGCGAGAAATGTTACGTCCCATAAGCCTTCCGTCAAATTTGTCAAATTGCGCCACAACCTGCGCACAGCATAAAATACTGTACACAGTGCTCATAAATCTGTGAAAACGGAAATCGATTTCCTCGACTAAGTATCCGGCATTTGTAAAAAAGTCAACCGCGCGCTTTGTTGCGTCGCGTATATCAGGGTCAACAATGCTTGAAAAGGATTGCTTCAATACGGCAATTTTCATTCTTTTGTCATCATATTCAAGACAGTGTGCGTCTAGGTTAGTATTTTCCTGTCTGTTGCTTGAGGGGTCTAATGCGTCCGGACCGTAAACCGTTTCTAAAACAAGCAGGCAGTCTTTAACGGTTTTTGTAATGATGCCGACGTGGTCAAGACTTGGCGCCAAGGGAAAAACTCCGTGGCATGAAACTCTGCCGAAGGTGGGTTTAAGCCCTGTCAGTCCGCAAAAGGCGGCGGGCTGCCTTACAGAGCCTCCCGTGTCAGTACCTAATGACGCAAAACAGCTTCCTGTTGCAACTGAAACCGCCGAACCACTGCTGCTTCCGCCGGGCACGACTTCGCTATTAATAGGGTTTTTGTTCTTCCGAACGCCGATGTGGTTCCCGAATCCCCCATGGCAAACTCGTCCATATTGCACTTTCCGATAATAACCGCATCTTGCTCTTTAAGCTTTCTTACAGAGGTTGCATCAACCTTGACAAAGTGCCCTCTAAGCATATTACTTGAGCAGCTTACCGGCATATTTGCGGTACAAAAATTATCTTTTATTGAAATTGGTACCCCGCCTAAAATACCGATAGTATTATTATCGCTAATTTTTTTATCGATTTTTCGCGCAGCCTCAAGCGCGTTTTCCCTGTTCACATAGTTGTACGCGTTCATGTGCGCCGATTGTAGTCCTTTTTCAAGACATTGTCTTGTCAATTCCTCGCTGGTTACATCGGTGTATTTTATAAGCCGAACCACTTGCTCTAAATCAAGCTTTGTTAAATCCATACTGCTTCCGCTCCGCCTTTGTGATTTAGTCGTTTCTATCTGTATTAACAAACATAGATACGCTTTCCTGGGTTTGAGTATCGTCGTAAACATTGTCAATTGAACCCAGAGTAGGCATAACGTTTGTAGTATCAATTAATTTCAATTTAGAAGCACTGCTGATAAGCTTACTTAACCTAAACACAGTCAATCCGTATTCCGTTTCGTCAAGCTCAATGCAAACCTGCTTCTCTAAGGACTCGATGTCAGCCTTTGTAATCATTCAATTCCTACCTTATTGGTTTTTTCAAAATAATATATATGTAAAAAATTATGGCATATAATTGTAACACTTTTAAATGAATAAATCAAATGTTTTTATGCAGTTGTTGTCTAAGTTTTCATGTAATCGTCTCTTAAAAGCGCAAACCAGTATAAGTCCTGCCATTCCTCCTCAGATTTACAATGCTTCCGCATCAAAGCCTCCTGCGTCATTCCAAGTTTATTTAATAAGGGAATCGCTTTTATCTTATCCCTGGTCTCGCAAATAATTTTATGAAGACTCATTTTGATAAAAGCATGATGGAGAATGGCATTCGCCGTCTCATAGGCGTAACCGTTGCGCCAATACCTTTTCCCTATGACAAAGCCTATTTCAAAAATTTCATCGTTATCAACACTGTGAAAAATGAGCTGTCCGATCACTTTGCGTTTACCCGTCTCCTCAATGGCAAAAATGTTAGGGTCTTTAGACATTCCGTACCTAATTATGTAATCCTTTGTTTCTTCCAAGGAAAAAGGTTCCTCAATGTTGCGCATTACATCGCAATCACCCAAAACCTCGAATAAATCAAAAACATCGTCGATTTGAAAATTTCTTATTACAAGTCTTTTAGTTTCAATATACATTTCGCCTCCATTTTTTAATACTAAACTCCGATTAAAAAGTAGATATTATTTGGATGGATTTTTGAGGATAGAATCGACTAAAAAGCGCAGACCGTAGCAACGCTACGGGCGAGCATTTTAGACGATTATAGACCGAGAGGACGCCGAAGGATAGCTATCTTTGTATTGGGGGTTAGTATAAGGATTTACATAAAGCCCCACGTGCCGATACTTTTCGTGTCCGCTTGTCCGATATTGTATAGCATTAAAAAAACGAGCGAAGCATATTTGTTCTTCACTCGTTATTAAGATTAACACTGCGACTTTGTTCTGTCAAACAAATACTGTAATGTTTTAAAGTAAATCATTACCATTATTAGTTTCCGAAAGATTATCATGCGGCTTTGTAGCGCTATAAATAAGGTAATTGCTTATGCTTCCGCTTTTTTTAAACATTTCCCATGCTAATTTATTAAATTCGTCCATACTTCCTCCAAATGAATAATTGACACGGATTAATTGGTATGGTTATAGTATGCTCAAAGAGGTTTTTGTAAATTCAGAAATGGAAAATGCAAAATATGCTAATTTTTTTGAAGAGAATTAATTGACTGCTTGATTCTCTCAAGAGTTTCAGTTTTGCCGAATATTTCAGCAAGCTCGCTAGCGCCTCCGGGCGTAGAAAGCATTCCAGACACTGCAACGCGCGACGGCCAAAGTACTTGACCGTTTTTTAATCCCTTTTCTGCTGCAAGGTTAATAAGAGCCGTGTAAATCGATGAGTTATCCCACATCTCAAGCCCACTCAAACAATCGTACACCATCGGCAGGACGTTTTTTGCGTTTTCCACAGTTGATTTAAGCTTTGCGTTAACGTAAAGCTCGGTATCAAATTCGGTCAAAGGGTTTAAGAATTGCATGAGAAGCGGAATGTCCGCAAGGGTGTCTATACGAGAATGGGCAAGCTTAGCCGCAATAGTTAGGTCATAATTTTTTGCCGGTGAATTTATGAGCCAAGGCTTTGAAAGCTCGAAAAATTTGTCAAACGGGAGTTCTTTTATATAAAGCGAATTCAGCCATTTCATTTTAACTTCATCAAAAATAGCGTTAGATTTACTTATGCCTTCGAGGTTGAACATTCTTTTCATTTCATCAAAGGACATTTTTTCCACATCATTTTTAGGAGACCAGCCCAAAAGAACAATGTAATTAATAATAGCTTCTTTCAAAAAGCCTTGCGCAATAAAATCAGAATAACCTGCCGCGCCGTTACGCTTACTTAACTTATGCTGAGCATCACGCATAATCGACGGCAAATGAACATACATCGGACGCTCCCAGCCGAAAGAATCATAAAGAAGATTGTATTTTGGCGTACTCGTAAGATATTCTGCACCGCGTATTACACAATTAATAGCCATTTGATGGTCGTCTACAACGTTTGCAAAGTTATAGGTCGGCATACCGTCGGATTTAATCAAAATATTATCCTCAAGTTCCTTGTTTTCAATAGATATTTCGCCGAAAACCACATCGGTATATTTGCTTATACCC
>JALQSN010000565.1:0-32912 GCA_023690525.1 Holotrichia oblita | reverse complement strand
CTGAAATATTAGACAAACCAATATAAATGCGTTCAGCAATTTTATAAATTATATGTGAAACGATCTTATGCCCTTTATCAGAGAGAATTATCCCATATCGACCAATAGAGAGGAAACTGCAATTGCAGGACTGTCAATAGGCGGAAAGGAAGCTCTTTATATAGAATTTTCATTGCCAGAAATTTTTGGTTATATAGGTGCATTTTCGCCAGCTTCAAGGCTTCTGCCTTTTTCAAGCCCAAGTTGTCCCAGTCAGATTACCGCCTTGAAGATGACAATTTCTGATGAATATAAGAAAAATACATTTATATTGATATGTAATGGAAATCAAGACGGCGTGGTAAACAACGTACCGTATGAATATCACCGAACAATGTCCGACAATGGAATTAAGCACCTATATTATACAATAGACGGAGCACATGATTTTAACGTTTAGAAAAACGGCTTATATAACTTCGTTAGGAACATTTTTAAAATTAAAAATATAATTTCGCATAGGAGAAATCAAGTAATGAAAATGCAATGTTTTAATCCCTATCTTCCCTCATGGGAGTATATTCCCGATGGTGAGCCTTATGTCTTTGACGGCAGAGTCTATATTTATGGCTCGCATGACCGTGCAAATGGTTATGTTTTTTGCTTGAATGATTATGTATGTTGGTCAGCTCCTGCCAATGATTTAAGTGATTGGCGGTATGAAGGAGTAATATACAAAAAAATCGATGACCCACTCAACCCCGACGGAAGAATGTGTCTTTACGCACCTGATGTAACAGTCGGTTCTGATGGACGTTATTACCTTTATTACGTACTTGATAAGGCTCCAGTTGTATCTGTTGCGGTTTGCGATACTCCTGCGGGTAAATATGAATTTTATGGTTACGTTCATTATCAGGATGGAACGCGGTTGGGTGAAAAAAAAGGCGACGAACCGCAGTTTGACCCCGCTGTATTGACTGAAGGCGATATTACATACTTATACACAGGATTTTGCGGAATGGGCGATAAATCAAGAACAGGCTCAATGGCTTCCGTTCTTAATTCTGATATGCTGACAATTATTGAAGAACCAGTATTTGTTGTTCCTGGAAATTGTTATGGCAAAAACACAAGCTTTGAGGGGCACGAATTTTTCGAGGCCTCATCAATCAGAAAATTTAGAGATATGTATTATTTCATATATTCATCTTCACTTATGACCGAATTATGTTATGCGACGAGTAAATATCCGACGAAAGATTTTAAATACGGCGGTGTCATCGTAAGCAATTGCGATTTGAACATCGACACATATAAACCCGCCGATAAGCGTGTTTTTCCCGATGGAAACAATCACGGCAGTATTATTGAAATAAACGGTAATTGGTATATTTTTTATCACAGGCAAACCAACGGAACATGGTTCTCTCGTCAAGGGTGCATGGAAAAAATTGAAATTAAAGAGAATGGTGAAATTGAGCAGGTTGAGATGACTTCGCTTGGCGGTAACGGGAAACCTCTTGTGGGACGCGGTGAGTACCCCGCATATATTGCATGTAATTTATTCAGGGATGATGGACTACGGGAAAGCCAGCCAAGAATTACGCAAGACGGCAGAGACGGTGACGAGGAGCAAGGTTATATATCAAATATAATAGATTCAACTATTATAGGTTTTAAATATTTTGATTGTAAGAATGTTAAAAAGATAGTGATAAAAACACGCGGATATTGCAATGGTGCTTTTGAGATGAAAACGTCCATGAATGGCGAAACATTGGGAAGCATACCTGTTAAGTTCACGAATGTCTGGTCGGAATTTTCAGGAGATATTTCTATTCCTGACGGTGTTCAAGCTCTATATTTCGTATATAGGGGATGTGGAAACGCAAGTTTGCATTCATTTGGTTTAATATAAAATTAGTTATTAAAGTACTAAAGGGTATAGCAAAGCACGCCAAATGTTATTTCTAATTTTTGGTGGTATGAAATTTATATAAAATTGCAAAAGTTTAAGCAGAATTAAGTAAGGCACCTCTATTAACAGTCATTTAAAGAGCCGAACACATATAAAAAAACAATTGTTCACAACAAATGAAGAGAAATCACATAAAAGCGGCTATGAATGTTAAATATTACTATGGATATTTGCTTATGTGGTAGGCATTTACCCTTAAAAGGGCGCACTACCCCCTTGGTTTATGAGATGGATTTATTTGCGATACCCGCCAAATAAACAAACCGTCGCAGGTTGTAGGCAAGGTTCTTCATTGCGATTTCACGGATTGCCCTGTATATCCCAATACTACGTATAAACATTCCGCCCATCGAATTTGTCATATGTCCAAAAACGTGTTCCACACGGACTCGCACTTTGGATTTTACGCGGTTGCTTTTTTGCTGCTCCTCTGTTAAGGGCTTGTTCTTATGTCCTTTTTCACAAATATGCAATTTTATTGAAGGAAAATCTACGAAAATGTCCTTGTGTAAAGCTTCGCCAACATATGCGCTGTCGGCTCAAACCTCTTTGTCGTTTTCATCTAGCAGCTCATAGAAACATTGACTGTCATGGACATTGGCTGCCGTCACTCCGAACGACACTATCATTTTGCTGTCCTTGTCAACGTTTACGTGATCTTTGTAGCCATAATGTGTTTCGTCGTTTTTCTTAGTCCAACGGGCAGCGACGTCTTTCTGCTCCAACATGCTTTTGTTTTCATCAAGGAGCCATTCTTCCGGAACGCCTCCTTCTTTTATCCTTTCGTTTTCGCGCCTGGTATTGCGTTGGCGCGGAACATCCACAAAAGAAGCGTCCACTAGGCTTCCCGCTTCTTGTTATTATGCCTTGCTCCTCCATGAGATGCGTGAACATGTAAAACAGTTCTACATCCGCTTCGCTTTTGCTTAATTGCTCCTTGAATGCCCATATGCTTTTCGCGTCCGGGACTTTATCCGTCAGCGTCAAGCCCAAGAACCGTTGGAAACTCAGTCGGTCGTTGATCACGTATTCCGTATTGTCATCGGCTATAGAATACCATTGCTGTAGCATCACTATCTTAAACATCATTACCCGATCAAGCGGCGGTCTTCCGCCTGGTTCTTTTGACTCGTGATAAAATGCGGTTTCCAGTAATGGGCGGAATTTCTCCCAGTCTACCTTGCCTGATACTTTTTCAAGCGGATCTCCTAGCTCGCTTAACCGCTCCAGTCGGTCATCCTCCGCCATAAAGTTTAGTTGCTTCATTCCTTTATCACTCGCCTTTTTTGCTTCTATTATACCATTTTTATCCTATTATTTTATTCTCGTTGATGAGTTTATAGATAGTGTCTTAAGTAAGTGAAGAATAACACCGTTAAAGTTACGGTTATGTTTATTATGAAGCTTCTTGATATTATAGGCAAAAGCCGATAGAATAGTTTCAGTGAAAACATTTGTAGTTCGACGGCGTAAATACCGCCTAAAACCATAGTCATGTTTCAAAACACCGAAAGCGCCTTCCGATTGAATAGAACGATTTAACCTTAATGTTTTTCCGTATTGGCTTGTAATACGCTCACGAGAATCGTTGCTAAGTTTTAAAAATTCTTTTGAAAATGATATTTTTCGATTTTCTTTTGCCCGGGTACAATCCTTTTTTAATGGACATTCATTACAACCATGACATTCATAAACAGTAATTTCTGATTCAAAGCCTGATGCGGAACGGCGTTTGGTTGTATAGGCATATGAAAACGTGTTGCCGTTTGGGCAGGCGTAAGTATCGGCTTCGGGGTCATACGGCATATTCTCTCGTAAAAAAGCATTGTTTTTGTACTTTCGGGTTTTCGATTTTTCATAGTTTTGAGGCTTTATATAAGCGAGTTGTTCACGCTTTTGTAAACGCTTATAGTTCTCTTCGCTCTCATATCCAGCATCGGCTGATACGTTTTTATGCCGCTTGCCAGTTCCTTTTTCTATGCGTTCTAATAGAGGTATGAGCGTCAGTTTATCCGAGCGCTCAGAGCTTATGTCTATTCCAACAATATATTCTCCCTCCACTCCAAGCTGTAGATTGTAAGCGGGCTTCAACTGGCCGTTTCCCATATGGCCATCTTTCATTCGCATAAAGGTTGCGTCTTTATCTGTTTTTGAAAAACTGTTTCTGCCCTTGAACGTTTCGTTATATTTTGTGTATCTTTTTTTGCGTGAAAGATAGTCTGCCAAGGTTTCTATATCCTTTTGCTGTTGGCTCTTTCGTTTACCACGCCCATGAACGAATAACTCTGGGTTAGCATGTCTTTTAAGGCAACCTCTAAAAACCTCTGAAAAATCTGTAAAAAAAGATATAATAAAGAGGGTGAAGAAGATGAGGAAACAAATAATGATGTTTGGCGCAGATATACAACTGGATAGAATATCAAAACTAGGGGATCCGTTAGAAAAGTTGAACGCAGCGGTAGATTGGGAAATATTTCGATCGCCAATAAGAAAACGCACACGAAAAGAAGATTACGCCAAAGGCGGCAGGCCGCCAATGGATGAAATAATGATGTTTAAGATAGCGCTTTTACAGGATTGGAACAATATATCCGGCGATAATGCTGAGTATTTGATAAACGGCCGTTTAAGTTTTCAACGGTTTCTTGGGCTGGAGCTTGGGGAAAAAGCGCCTGACGCAAAAACGGTATGGTTGTTTAAAGAGCGGCTTGGCAAAGAAGAATACGTGAACTTTTTGATATATTCAACGAAAAGCTAATCTCGCTTGGCGTAGTAAAACGCGAAGGAAGCCTAATAGATGCAACGTTTGTAGAAGCGCTCGTCAACGCAACAGCCGCGAGGAAAACGCAAAAATAAAGGGGGGAGAAATACCCTAAGAATGGAAAACCCCGGAAAATGCGAACAAGCTAGAACAAAAAGACACAGACGCAAGGCGGGCAAAGAAAGGAAACGAAACTTTTTATGGCTGCAAAGACCGCGTAAAAGTAGACAACAAAAGTAAAATCATCACAGACTTTACAGTGACTTCCGCAAATGTACACGGTGTAAATGAGTTTGAGGGTTTAATTGACATTAACGACAAAGAAGCCTGGTTGGACGCGGGTTACGCAAGCGAAGCGCATGCCGCAAGAATAAAAGAAGCATATCCTGAGATAATACTTCACATTTGTGAAAAAGGCCTTAAAAAACAAACCTTTAACAGATGAACAAAAAGAATCTAACAGAGAAAAATCCCGTGTTCGCTCAAGGGTAGAGCGCGTTTTTGGTTATATGACTCGTTTCATGGGAGGTATCCATATCAGAACCATTGGCAAAGAAAGAGCTGAAAGAGAAATATGCGGCATGAACTTGGCGTACAACCTCAAACGTACCGCCTTTCTTGTTGCGTCCAAAAAAATATCTGCCTTTTCATAGGGATAGTCTGCCTTTTTGCGGGCTATTCAAGTAAATAACTTATAAATCAAAACCTATAACTATAATTTAACACCAAAAATACATTTGGAGTTTGTGTATTTCATAATAATCTGTAAATTTCTATTTTCGCTATCTTTTTTTAGGTTAATAGAGGTTGCCTTAAGTGTCTTTAGATACTCTTCTGGCGTTGTGCCTGGCGGTACAAGCAAGGGATATTCATTGCAAGCGTTCTAACAGCTCTGACAGCTTTTCATCCAACCTTGCTTCATATTTATTTATGCTTTTTTTCCAAACGAAGCGCATAGCGGTTTGCTTGCGCCTCTATTTTTGTTCCATCTACAAATAGATTGGCAAAATCTATTTCTCCTGCATTCTCCAGATAATGTGTAAGTTGATAGAATAAGTTTTCTGCTACTTCTCCTGTTCCGCCATAAAGCCTATGTTTGATGAAACTCCAAAAACGGTTATGATCTGGTATTGGTTTGCCTTCAAGTATGTACATAAACCGTATATCGTTTCTACAGGCTTTTTCTAGTTTTCGGGTTGAATACATTCCTCCATAAACCCCAGTATCACTAATTGACACATCTGCTTCGGCGTCGCCTCGTCCGCTCTTGCCAGGCGGTCGTATGCCGCATTCAGTTTGCTATAGTCCATCCTTTCCGTTACTTCTATTAGCAAGCGTACCGATTCATTTGCATCAATTTTTACTCCCACATCAAACGGAAGCATGAGTTGAAATATTTGGGCTTTTGTTGTATTATTTGTGTGTTGTATTTTATTTGTCATAACTTAATTTTACAACAAAAAACGAGAGTTGGGCGCTTTTTTGCCTTCAACTCTCGTTTTTTTCTTGGCTGTTCACGAGATAGCCCCTTTAAGAAGCTGTTTACCATCTCTTAGTAAGCGCTGAGATTAAAGCCAGCGTAACCATTTGGAGAGTATTTTCAATTTTGCGTTCACAATTTTTCCAAAGTCTTCGAAAGTGGTCAAGCCAAGCAAACGTCCTCTCAACAACCCAACGAAAGGGAATAACAGCAAAAGTGTGTAGTTCACTACGTTTTGCTACCTCAACTTCCGCACTAATTAGCTTCATAATAGCATCGGCAAAGGACTGCCCTGTATAACCGCCGTCACAAAGCGCTTTGATGATATTTGTGAGATTTGGGGCGAAAGCTTCATACATTTGGATAGCTCCTTCACGGTCTGTTACGTTTGCCGTAGTCACGCTTATTGAGTGGGGAAGCCCCATTGAGTCAACACCCATGTGAATCTTGATTCCCGATATTTTTTTCCCGCCGTCATAACCTTTTTCGTCGGCAGTAAAGGCATTTTTGACGCTTTTTCAATCTACAATACTCATACTTGGTTTTGGATTTTTCCCTTTAATAATTCGTTCCGACAGGACTAATTCCTCAAGAACCCTATCTAAAATGCTTTTGCTATCTGAGCCTTTTGCAGCCCATATGCTGTAATGTTTATAACAGTTTTGCCATTTGGGAAAGTCATGTGGTAATGACCGCCATCTGCAACCTTCCCTCAATACATATAGAACGGCACAAAATATATCGTAAAGGTCTATTGTTCGTGGGTGTGTAACCTTTTTGGCTGCTTCAAAATGTTGTCGTATATTTTCAAACTGCTCTCGTGTTACATCACTTGGATATTCAGCACGCATTTTCCACCTCTATGTATAATTTTTGTCATCATTATACATAGAATTTCTTCTATAACAAAGATGGTAAACAGACGAACGGTATCGCTGACCACTTGAGATTGAAGTTGCTCTTTGGCGGCTTGCCATTTTTCGAAAACCTCCTGCTCGGCCTTTTCTAACCCTTGAGCCTTGAGGGCGGTGATGACTTTAGCCTGCTCGGCATTAAAAGTAGCTTGGTCTTTTGCAAGGATTAGTTTGCCAAGATTACCAGTGATATATGTTTCCGCATTGTTTAAAGCTTTTGAAAGCTCGCTAGATGCAGTGACCTGTCCCGAGAATGACGGCCATGGGAAATTAAGGCTGTTTTGCATAATTCCCTCTTCACCCCATAAAGCGTAAACCTTACCCGGATAAGATATGCTTGGGTCGCCTTTGCTATATTCTGCGACAAATTTCTGTGCCGCTTTGTCTTGTTGCATAACCAGATTATAGTAGGCTGTTGTAGCTGTAAGATTGTTCAAATATCCGTCCGAGGTAACATATGATTGATTACTTGACATATATTCCAGACAACCCATCCCATTGTCAGCTTTGTAAGTAGCAGAACCTGTTTGAAGTAAATTGCTTAGATAATTGCCAATGGGTTCAGGCACGCCGTCTACGTAATCCCAATCGACACCCATAACACCATTATGAATTAAGCGTGATCCCTCGTCAGAATCGAAGAAATTCAACAAATCCATTGCGCGCTCGGGAGTCTTGCAAGCCGTAGTAATCACGCGACAATTGTTAAAGCCCCAACCAAGTTCACTTTCCACTGTATAAACACTACTCATCACTGGGAACGAAGCAGGCAACATGAATAAACCTGCCTCCTCTCCGCAAACGGCTTTATCAGGCACGGACCAACCTCCTGCACAAATGGTATAAACTTCACCATTCGCCATTTTTGTTCCAAGTTGATCCCATTTCTGCGATAAGGCATCCGGGTCTAAAATGCCCAACTGATTGGCTTTGAAATAAAACTCTAGACTTTGCCAGAAGACACTCTGCGGGTCAAGGAAACTACTGATCCATTCTCCTGTGAAACGGTCGACATATTGGTTGGCGACCAATCTTTCATAGCCCATTAGACCAGGAATGATATTAAAATAAGGCCAAAGCCCCCAATCTGTCCATGCGGAAAGTGCATAGGCTTTCTTACCGCTAGGCGAGGTTGGGTATGCATCCTGCATCTTTTTGAGTGTTTCTAAGAAACTGTCTACACCGTCTACTGTAGGGGCGCCAATTTCACTGTAGAGGTCAAAGCGGGTATAGAAACCATTGCCGCCGTTATATCTCGGATTATCCAAGTCCAACGATGTTAAGCCCGTTGGAATAGCATACGTAATACCATCTGTTTGATTCTTCAGGTTATTGAGTCCCTTTTCCGCTCTTTTAAGGATATTTTGTCCTCTTGTCTGCAGCAGGTCATCCAACGGCCTAACGTTGCCGGATTTAATCAAAGATTTCGTTATTTGACTTGTAGGATCTCCAATGTAAAGGATATCAGGAAGGTCTCCGGAAGCAGCAAGTGTTGTCAGCTTCATTGGATCAATATCCACAAGCGTGATAGTGATACCGGTTAGTTCCAATATCTTTTTGCCTATACTCGTGTTTTCAATGCCGCTTGTCGTAATATTATTTAGACCGCCAATCGTAATCGCGGCGGGTGTTCTATCAGCAAGCGGCTTTAATCTTAACTGTGGCTCCCCTGATGCTGCCATTTTCACTTCTGCTTCTTCTTCTGTTTCAGTTTCAGTTGTTTGGGTTATTGGCGCAGCAACAGGAGGTGTCGGCGTATTGTTTGCTGTAGTACCATTGCCGCTGCAGCTAGTAAAAAGCGGTACAACCAGCATGACAGCAGCTACTGTCGATAAAATCCTTTTCATGCTTCATTATCCTCTCTAAAATAAATTTTTTTATAGTTATCCTTTTACAGCGCCAAGCATAATACCTTTTGAAAAATACTTTTGTGCAAAAGGGTAGACTAACATTATAGGAATAATTGTTACAATAATCATTGTCATCCTCACGGAATCTGGGCTGACTTTAAAAGCTGCCTCCGCGCTTGCCACGCCGGACGTATTTGCCATATTTCTCATTTGTGTTGCCAACGCTGTAGCCTGATTTAAGTACTCATACAAAAGTAATTGCAAGGTTTTCAAACTCTTAGTATTAACCAAGATATAATTATCAATCCATGAATTCCATTGACCCACGGCGTTATACACGGAAATTGTTGCAATAATTGGCTTTATCAGCGGTAAAATAATTCTAGTAAAAATCGTAAAAAAGCCAGCCCCGTCAAGCGACGCAGATTCTTCTAGTGAAGGCGGAAGGCTTTCAACGAAAGTCTTCACTAGAATCATATTAAACACTGATATAATCCCTGGTATTACATAAACAAAAAAGTTGTTATACAGACCGATAGTCTTCATTGTGATGTACCACGGAATCATGCCGCCGCTTATATACATCGTAACAATGAAGTACCGATAAACAAATTTACGGAAATACATTGTCTGTTGTGTAACTAAATAAGCTAACATGGAAGTAAAAATACGCTTAATACCGTTCCTACTACAGTTTTTGAAACCGAAACAAGGAAAGCAAGACCTATATCATTTCGAGAGAAAATGTATTATATGTAGTCAGTGAGAACCCTTTTGGCCAGAGATAAGCCGTGTGAGCATCTACTCCGCTGGATACAGAGCCTATTAAGACATACCAAAGCGGATAAACACACATTAAAGTAAAAAGCAATACCAGAAATAAACTAACCGCATAAAAAATTTTTTCGGACATAGGTTTTTTTATTTTCATTTGCCCAATAACCCCCTTAATATGATATATTTAAAAGATTGATATGCCGCGAACTTTTTTAGAAGCCTGATTAGCCAAAAATACAAGAGCAATACTAATCAAAGACTTAACCATACCAACCGCTACGGACATAGGCATTTCATTCATTTGAAACGCCAGTTTGTAAATGTAATAGTCCAAAACCTCTATTTTATTGGCAACCATGGGGTTATAAAAAACAAAATACTGATCAAAGCCATTATTTAATATGTTACTTACTGCCAATATCAGCAAGACAAAATAAGTGGGCATCAAATTCGGAATCGTAATATGCCAGATAGATCTAAATTTGTTAGCGCCGTCTATTTCTGCCGCTTCATACTGCTCTTGATCAATTCCCGAAATGGCGGCCAGATAGATAATTGCCCCCCATCCTAAGCCTTTCCATATTTGCAGAAAAAGCTGGAACGTCCAAACAGTGCTTGCATCACCCAACAACCCTGTAGGGGACTGAGGAAGCCCCAATTGACCTAAAAGGGTATTAAACAAACCATTATTTGAAAAAATTGAAAAAGCGAAACCATAAACAACAATCCAACTGATAAAGTTTGGAAAAGTTGTCGTCGTTTGAACGAACTGTTTTAATTTCGCAGAATTAATTTCATTCAACAGAATCGCAAAAATAACCGAAAGAGGAGATGCCAGCAGACCCAGACCACTCATAGCCAATGAGTTGGCCACAACGCGCAGAACATCGTCTTTATGTATCCAAATATCGGCAAAAGCGTGAAAACCCGTAAAATGCAAGCTGGTAAATTTTGCTCCGATTGTATAATCGGTAAATGCAATCAACCACCCAAAAAGAGGGACATAAGAAAATATAAAAGTAAAAATCACAAACGGCAAAGCAATAAGAAAATATTTCATACCTGCTGAAATTCCAGAATTCGTAGCTGTTTTCATAAAATTTTTAACTCTCCTTTACAAAATTTTTGATAGGCGGTTAAAAAACTCAAAAACACTTAGTTTTCATAAAATTCTCAACTCCCTTTTCAAAACTTTTTTGATCGAACAAACTAATCACAAGCATTAATATGTAATTTTATTGCGCATAAGTAATGTTTTATGAGGTTATGCCTTATATTTTGTTATATTTATAGAGATAAATTGTAATAGCATACCAACTCGTCATTCTGAAAATCAAGATACTTTTGAGCCGAAAAAACACATACTTATCCGAAAAGGTGTCGCTGATATTAATGTTCATGCAAAAGTTTCCTCTAATATCATAAATAGGTTTACAGAACATATGGCAACTATTGAGAATAAAACACAACTTGAAAAATTGTTAAAAACCGTATCCAAGCCATGGTCACGTGGTAATAGAAAAATTTGTGCACCTGATCTGTTGGATAAGGATTTGGAATTCTTACGCGCCATTTCTGTTCCTATTTTTGATGTTTCAGGTATAAGTAATAAAGATTTACAGAAAAAACTGCAAATATCCCTTAGGTTAAAAATATGTCCCATAAAAAATTATCGGGCAAGATAAGGCATCATTTGGTACTGCCTCATGAACATAATTTAACTAAGAAATTACCAAATCAAGGAAAATATACGATTACCTACCCATAATGGGTGAAAAATCTCAACTTCCCTCAATGTTGCTTTGCTACACTGTTCATGGAATTCTTAAAAATAATTGCCTTTCTGAGGTTCAGAATCTTTAAGCTTTTTCTGCAACCTACCAGGTCAAGCGTCGCACGCTTGCGCGTGTTTGGGGCGTGTTGCCCCAAGATATTGTTTTTTTGGCTCTTTACAGAGTCTTTTGTTGTAGATTTTTTGCATTGCTTTCGCTTAATTTCTTTTGCGTCCCTATTAATTTTTTATAGTTGTTCTTTCCAACTGTATATAAGTTCTCGTAAAATATGGGTTTCGCGAAAACTAACATTCATTTACTAGTATAAATGTGGCTTTTTTAAAGCCGCGGAAGAAGTCGGTTTCCATACGAAACCTCTTTTCCGTGGCTTTTTTGTGAAAAAATTTTCGCGAAACCCATATTTCACGAATATAATTCTCAAGTTTCTAAAAAAATGTATACTTTACAAAAGCGAAACGTTTATAATTTCATCATTATAACAAACAATATCCTTTCTGTAAAGCAAATATTTGTAGCATAATGAACAAGTATTTAACTATATTTTTATATGAATTATAGAATAGACAATCGCATTGCAGTATTACTATAATAAGTTGTTAATATGTTTCGGATGCATGTAGCTCCACTATATACGTATTATAAAATATAAGCTTGTACTACTTACTGCTTTAACTGAAACACTTGACAAAGTTGGCAAAGTAGTAGTTCAATAAAAACGTTTCGTCTTAAAAACATAGAAATGGCATATCAACATACATCGCAGAATTAGCAAGCTCATGTACGCTCCTTACACATCGTGCCATGCGCTCAATAGTTTGCGGGTGTTAAATTCGTTATTAAAAAGGGATTGTTATTGAATGTTCACAATAAAAGATATTGCAAAGGAAACAGGACTTGGCATCGCAACCATATCAAAATATCTAAATGGCGGAAATGTCCGTGAAAATAACAAAGTTGCCATCGAAGCTGCTATTGATAAGCTTGGATTTACTTTAAATGAGCTCGCAAGAGGATTTAAAACCGGCAAATCCCACACAATTGGAGTGATTATCCCGGAGTTTAACAATATCTTCATCACATCAATAATTACCGTTATAGAGGATATCTTGCGCAAGAGAGGGTATGGCGTTATTGTTTGTGATTGCCGTACAAACGAAAAACATGAGCGTGAAGTTGTTCGATTTTTGATAGGTAAAAGAGTTGATGGCATCATAAATATGCCGGTTTCAAAGGACGGCAATCATTTGTTGTCGGCTATAGAAAACGATATCCCGATTGTTCTTTTAGACCGCATGATTCCTAATTTAAAAGGCTGTGTAAACGCCGTACTAGTCGATAACGTCGGCGCCTCAGAATCTGCTGTTAGGACACTGTTTGATGCAGGACACAGAAATATCGGTATAATTTTATATCCGCAGGACATTTTTACATCTCAACAACGCCTTTTAGGTTACAATCAAGTCCTTATACAGAACTTATTACAACCAAATAACTCGCATATAATTTTCAGTGATTATTCAATTCAGGGCGGATATAAGAGTATGAATCAATTGCTATTAGACAGCGAGTTGACAGCTGTATTTGTCACAAATTATGAAATGACTCTCGGTGCGATTATAGCGATAAACGAGTTAGGAATAAAGATTCCCGATAGACTTTCATTTATTGGATTTGATAATTTACAACTATCAAAGGTGATACAACCAAGGCTTACCATTGTTACACAGCCACTAGAAGAGATAGGGCAAAATGCCGCGGATATCTTGCTTTCTAAGCTTACTGCGAGCGAATGTGAGTCCAGTGCAAAAATAGTAACATTATCTACTGACATTTTACCGGGTAAATCTGTCAGAGTGCTGCTATGAAATCCAAATTGACAAAAAGATGTAAAAAGTTACTTTTAAAGATTATGTTATTGCCAAAATATCTGTATTATGTTCACTTTGATGATGGCTACCCACAGAGGTTTTCTTCTTCAGAATAAATAATATCCTGCGGCGAATTGAGAGTCTATTTATTTAATGAAAAGCTAAACGTTTTGCAAATACAAAGAAACAGAGGAGGTCTTTACATGCTAGTTCACATTAAAAAGCGTCAACAATAAAAGCCAGCAGGACAAAGGAGGAAAACATAAAATCTAACTTGTCATAACGCGTGAAAACCCTACGAAACCTTTTAATTCTGCGGAACAAACGCTCCGCTTGATTACGCAGCTTGTATATTATTTTATCGTAAGTCCAAGGTTGCTTTCCGTTGGATTTAGGAGGAACAACAGGATTGTACCCTAACTCCATAGCAAAAGCGCGCATAATGTCGCTCTCATAAGCTCTATCCATTAATAGGTATGTAATCCGAACCGCTTCCCCAACAGATTCCAAGAGTTTTCTACCCTCCGGCGCATCGCCGGCTTGACCGGATGACAAAGAAAAGGCTATTGCATCTTTATCAGAAGCGGCAACCATATGAATCTTGGTATTCCAACCTCCGCGAGATTTTCCGGTTGACTGCTTTCCGTTTTTTTTAACGCTCCCATTCCATCAGGATGCGCCTTGATACTGGCGGAGTCCAACGAAATAATCTTGGCGTCAATACGAATAACGCCCTTTTCTTGAAGCGCAAGAAATACGTTTTGTAGAACGCCTTTTTTTGCCCAACGGTTAATCCGTACATATACGGTATGCCAATTGCCGTATTTTTCCGGTAAGGCTCTCCATTTGCACCCGTTTTCGAGAACGTATATTGCGGCGTTTAGCACATCAACATTGCTGATTTCTGGCGTTTTTCTGTGGACTGGAAATATATATTCTATTGTTTTATACTGCTCTTTTGTGATTTTCATTTCTCCTTTTTACCATAAACGTTTTTGTCTGAACACTCCCTAGTGTGGATCAAGTCGGTTCACACTTTTTAGGCCGTAATTATTGAACAAGTCACAGGTTTAAAAAATTTAAAGCAACAATAGTCCAAGCAAAGAACTCATAAGAGCCTTGCCCCGCCTACGAGAATTATGAACGAATTGAAAGAAAGCCAGGTAAATAGGCAAAGCTTCTTGTGATATCCCTTTATGGAGTTAGAAGCTGTTTACCATCTTTGTTATAGAAGAAATTCTATGTATAATGATGACAAAAATTATACATAGAGGTGGAAAATGCGTGCTGAATATCCAAGTGATGTAACACGAGAGCAGTTTGAAAATATACGACAACATTTTGAAGCAGCCAAAAAGGTTACACACCCACGAACAATAGACCTTTACGATATATTTTGTGCTGTTCTATATGTATTGAGGGGAAGGTTGCAGATGGCGGTCATTACCACATGACTTTCCCAAATGGCAAAACTGTTATAAACATTACAGCATATGGGCTGCAAAAGGCTCAGATAGCAAAAGCATTTTAGATAGGGTTCTTGAGGAATTAGTCCTGTCGGAACGAATTATTAAAGGGAAAAATCCAAAACCAAGTATGAGTATTGTAGATTGAAAAAGCGTCAAAAATGCCTTTACTGCCGACGAAAAAGGTTATGACGGCGGGAAAAAAATATCGGGAATCAAGATTCACATGGGTGTTGACTCAATGGGGCTTCCCCACTCAATAAGTGTGACTACGGCAAACGTAACAGACCGTGAAGGAGCTATCCAAATGTATGAAGCTTTCGCCCCAAATCTCACAAATATCATCAAAGCGCTTTGTGACGGCGGTTATACGGGGCAGTCCTTTGCCGATGCTATTATGAAGCTAATTAGTGCGGAAGTTGAGGCAGCAAAACGTAGTGAACTACACACTTTTGCTGTTATTCCCTTTCGTTGGGTTGTTGAGAGGACGTTTGCTTGGCTTGACCACTTTCGAAGACTTTGGAAAAATTGTGAACGCAAAATTGAAAATACTCTCCAAATGGTTACGCTGGCTTTAATCTCAGCGCTTACTAAGAGATGGTAAACAGCTTCTTAGAGCCTGTTCAAAATCTTTTTATGAGTACAGAAATAAAAGCGAGAATTAGCATTTTAGGGAATTATGCATAGTTCGCTCAAAGTTTTTCCATAATCTACGCGCTTTATCTATCCATCCAAAGGATCTCTCGACAACCCATCGTTTAGGTAAAACTACGAACTTATGTAATTCGTCGCGCTTAACGGCTTCAACGTCTTATATTAAAGCATAATTCCTTTACGGCTTTCGCAAAGGGTTCGCCTGAATATCCGCCGTCAACAAGAAATTTTTGCACGCAAGACAAAGCGTCCAAATTCAACATTATCATTTTAAGCGCGCCATTACGGTCTGTTACATTTGCAGTTGTAACTACAAGAGCATGCGGCAGCCCTTGAGCGTCAACTACTATATGCCGCTTTATCCCAGATGTTTTTTTGCCGGCGTCATACCCATTTTCTTCAGCAACGTTCGCATTCTGAACGCTTTGCGCATCAACTATTCCAAGGCTCGTTTTATCTTTTCGCAATTCACCGTTTCTGTGAATAGTTACTAATTTTTTTAAAACATCCGAAAGAAGCGGTGCGCCATCTTTTTTTTCTCTGATCAGACATCATAATAATAACGAACAGCGCCACGTTTAGGATAGTCTGATGGAAGCATTCGCCATTGACATCCGCTTTTTACAAGGTAAAGGATTGCACAAAAACACTGTATAAATCTATATCTCTTGGCTTTGTTACCTTTTTTGCGCTTTCTAAATCTAGCTGTATGACGGCAAATTGTTCTCTTATTATATCACTTGGATAGTTGTGTTCAAATGTGCGCATGGTTATAACCCATGTCGCTGCGCTCAAGGCACAAAACGGTATGAAACCGTTAGCCTTTTCGTTATTTTTTTGCTACACTAAATATGTTAAGAAACCAGACAACTACAAATCACGCGGAGGTGAGTGTGCTGGTCTATTCAGACTTGACCGCATGGTTATATGTGTAGGCTGTTCTTTCAAGCACAAATAAGTGGAGCTTCGAGCCCGTTTACTTATCTTTGTATAAACAATACTCGTTTATTGCTGAACAGTCAGTTAATGTCTGTTTTTCTTAATAATAAATTTGAAAGGGAGATTTTGTGTTAAAAATCGTTTACCCCGTCTGTTGTGGAATTGACGTCCGCAAAAAGTTTGTAGTTGCTTGTATTGCTTCTACTGATTCAAAAGGTATTACAACCTACAAGTCAAACTTTTCTACTTTTTCAAAGGGATTAAGAGAACTGTCAAACTGGCTTATTGGTAATTCCTGCGTTGACGTCTGTATGGAATCAACCGGAAAATACTGGATTCCTGTCAATAATATTTTAGAAGCCAACAATCGTAAAGTAACGCTTGCTCATCCAAAAGTATGTTAAAGCTATTCGCGGCAAGAAAACCGATAAAAAAGATGCTAAATGGATTGCCGATTTATTCAAGCATGACCTTGTTGCCGCAAGCTTTATGCCACCTATTGTTATCAGGCAATTGCGTGATTTATTACGCTACCAAATTAAGTTAATCAACTTGCGTTCCAGCGAAAGAGCCGGAACGCAAAATTGCTTAACCGTATCAAACATTCAAATCGCAAATGTTGTTTCAGATACTTTCGGTAAGAGTTCGATGGCTATTATTGAACATTTACTTGAAAATCCTATGGATACAAAAGCTTTGATGTGACACCTCTTATTCATAAGTCAATGCTTGCCAAAGCGCCTGATTTACAGCTTGCTATTGATGGCCTGATTACACCCGAACAACCCTTGAAGCTTTCTATCATCAAAGAATCTCACGATTCTATCGATGAATGTATTGAAAAACTTGAAAAAGATAATCGTTGCACTTAACGACCTTTTAAACAAGAGTTAGAGCTTATATTTCAGTTCCGGGTATCAAAGACTTTTCTGCAATTTCGATTATTGCCGAAATAGGCGTTGATATGTCCAAGTTCCCAAGCGTCAAAACACCTCATTATCATTTTAAGCGTCTCGCCATTACAACAAACAACGTTGTAACGCCGGCAAAAAGAAAAGCGTTCGTAACTACTATCGTGCCGGAGTTTATCCCAAACCCCTGCTTGTTCAGTGTGCTAATGCCCATTTTCTTCAGCAACGTCCAGCATTCTGAACGCTTTTGCGAATTCAATCGTTATTTGTCAATCAAAAAACGTCGCGGTCATAAAAAAGCTATTATTGCTATTCGTAAATCCGTTTCTATGAATAGTTACTATTTTTAAGTAACTTTTGAATCCGTTTATCACATGCTTAAAAATGGTAAATTCTATGATTCAAAACGAGTTATGAAAATATGAACCAAATTCCAGTCGGCAGGGAAATTACTGTTGATAAGAGATTAATTTGCCGTAAAAAACTAGATTTATCTCTTGGCTTTGTTACCTCAACCTTTTAATCCTCCCTCTTTCCTCACATGACGGCAGCAATTTTCTCTTTGTTTGCTCACTTTTTTGCGAATTGCGTTTTCAAATGTGCGCATCCCAAACTTCATCCCTCGTTTTTATTGATAAATTTACCATGTTTCTGAGAAACAAAAGATTTAAAACAGCTTCTTTAAAAAATTAGTAACTATTCATAGAAACGGTGAATTGCGAAAAGATAAAACGAGCCTTGGAATAGTTGATGCGCAAAGCGTTCAGAATGCGGACGTTGCTGAAGAAAATGGGTATGACGCCGGCAAAAAAGCATCTGGGATAAAGCGGCATATAGTAGTTGACGCTCAAGGGCTGCCGCATGCTCTTGTAGTTACAACTGCAAATGTAACAGACCGTAATGGCGCGCTTAAAATGATAATGTTGAATTTGGACGCTTTGTCTTGCGTGCAAAAATTTCTTGTTGACGGCGGATATTCAGGCGAACCCTTTGCGAAGGCCGTAAAGGAATTATGCGACGCCGGCGTTGAAGCCGTTAAGCGCGACGAATTACATAAGTTCGTAGTTTTACCTAAACGATGGGTTGTCGAGAGATCCTTTGGATGGATAGATAAAGCGCGTAGATTATGGAAAAACTGTGAGCGAACTATGCATAATTCCTTTCAAATGCTAATTCTCGCTTTTATTTCTGTACTCATAAAAGATTTAAAACAGGCTCTTAGAGCCTGTTTTAAATCTTTTGTTGGAAACAGAAACATGGTAAATTTATCAATAAAAACGAGGGATGAACCATGCGCACATTTGGACACAACTATCCAAGTGATATAACAAGAAACAATTTGCCGTCATACAGCTAGATTTAGAAAGCGCAAAAAAGGTAACAAAGCCAAGAGATATAGATTTATACAGTGTTTTTTGTGCAATCCTTTACCTTGTAAAAAGCGGATGTCAATGGCGAATGCTTCCATCAGACTATCCCAAACGCGGCGCTGTCCGTTATTATTATGATGTCTGGTCAGAGAAACGAAAAGATGGCGCACCGCTTCTTTCGGATGTCTTAAAAAAAATTAGTAACTATTCATAGAAACGGTGAATTGCGAAAAGATAAAACGAGCCTTGGAATAGTTGATGCGCAAAGCGTTCAGAATGCGGACGTTGCTGAAGAAAATGGGTATGGCGCCGGCAAAAAAGCATCTGGGATAAAGCGGCATATAGTAGTTGACGCTCAAGGGCTGCCGCATGCTCTTGTAGTTACAACTGCAAATGTAACAGACCGTAATGGCGCGCTTAAAATGATAATGTTGAATTTGGACGCTTTGTCTTGCGTGCAAAAATTTCTTGTTGACGGCGGATATTCAGGCGAACCCTTTGCGAAAGCCGTAAAGGAATTATGCGGCATGCCGGCGTTGAAGCCGTTAAGCGCGACGAATTACATAAGTTCGTAGTTTTACCTAAACGATGGGTTGTCGAGAGATCCTTTGGATGGATAGATAAAGCGCGTAGATTATGGAAAAACTGTGAGCGAACTATGCATAATTCCCCTCAAATGCTAATTCTCGCTTTTATTTCTGTACTCATAAAAAGATTTTGAACATTATTGGTTTCCCCCTCTTCTTTGGGTTTCCCTTGTGAGTTCAGAAACGCTTTTATTGATGATTCTGTAATGCGGTGCTGTCTACCAATTCTTTGGCTTTCAAGTTTCCCGTCTTTAATGTAACGTCTAATTGTTGCATCGCTGATTTTCAAATATTCCCTTGCTTCAGCAACGGTATAAATTTTTTCCATTGTCTAACACCTCCGCTTTATATCTTAATTGATTAGTCACTAACAATCAATAGCGAAACATAAAAAAAATAAGCGTCAAACAGGTTTATTTGCTTGACGCTTATTTTTTTCTGAATATACGCCTAAAAAATCCCGTTGGTGTGTCCGGCTCTTTTGATCAACCGCTTGCGTGATACATACTATCGCTTATCATAAGTCTTGCGGTTTCATTCACCTTGTCTGCCGCTAATGCTTGACTAAGAATTTTATTTGATTGAAGAAGCTCTTTAATGATATTATTTTTTTCGGTTCGTTCGCTTCTAAAATGCTGATTACCTTTATGTATTCAAGCGGTTTACTATCTTGAAATTCGTCTTGAAAAAGTCTGATTGACGGGTTCGCCCTCGGTTTCCGCTTTGGTATCGGTTATAATATCGGAAATGGTTTCGTGCTGTTCTGTGCTGTAATATCCAATAACTAAGCTCTCTCCGCTTTCGTCTAAAAATGTTTTCCCCTCTCGCTTGAAAGTGGGTATGTCATGCTTTTTTATAAGATTGTAAATGCTCGTCTTTGAAACATTTACGGTTTCAGCAATTTCTTTAACGCTTTTCATTATCAATCAATCCTTTAAACATTTTCAATCACTTTCAATTATACAGATTGTCCATGTTGAAAATAATAAAAAAATGGCTGTTGTATAGCCATTTTTTTCGCTGTTTTTCGTCTTTTTTCAGATGTTAAGGATTCAATTTTTACGTTTGCTTTATTGATTGAGTAAAACTTTGCGCATTTTCATCAACCAGTGTTGATTTGCTTGTTTGATTTGTCCTAGCAAGTTTAACGTATTCACCAAATTTCTGCAGATAAATAAATTGTTAATTGACTTTTACCTTTTTTGAAAGATGTTTTAAATCCTTTTTAAGTATATCATTACAATAATCTTTGATCCGCACTTGTTTGTGTTCATTATAATATTTTTGATTGCATTTCCGTTGTATTATCAAGTGCATTATCTATTACACTTACTGTTGCATTATCAAGTGTATTGTTACTTATAGTTTCTATTGGCGTATCTGTTAGTTATCTTGCGTGTATTCTTCGTTGTTGAGGTGCAAAAAATTTGTCAATCGCGGTTATTTGTTTCCATTGTTAAATTTTTCCCCTTGCCATTGTAATTCACTCCAGTTCTTTTATATTCCTCGTAATCGGTGAATTTTTGATTTGCCAATTATAGTCAATCATGTTTTCTCTTTGATATTGCGATTCCTGAACGCTTATACGAATTACGTTTTAAAACAGTATTGAATAATATTGTTTTCCATGCTACTTTTGTTGTTTGCCGGACAATTTTGAATGTGATTGCTTAAATTAGTTCGTTGATTAAAGCGTGTCAAAAGTATTCCCGCTACTTTAAGATTAGAATTACAGTATTTTTTGACGCTCTGAATAGTGTTATTGAGTTGTGCCATTCCCATTTAAAGAAACACGTCTGCAAGGCTTGGAACAATAATGTAATTGCTGGCAACAAATGCGTTTTGATTGTCGATCCCCATAATGGGAGGACAATCAATATTATGTATTCACTAATTCCGCTTGATTTCAAGAATTGCTTTTTCAAAGATATTTTCGCGTCCAGTTGACGTAAATTCTGAATCTCCGCCGTTAATCCTATGCTTGATGGAATAATATCAATGTTCGGTAATTCCGTAATAGGATTTTTGAAAATAACTATTTCAGATGTTGCGTTATCATCAAAAATATTCTTTACCGTTTTTAAATTTTCGGCGGTAATATCGACTCCACAATTTAAAGATAGATTAGTTTGAGGATCAAATCAATAAGTAATATTTTATGTTCTTCTTCAATAGTCCAGCAAGGTTAAATAAACTGCTTGTTTTCCTAACGCCTCCTTTTTGATTACCAATGATATAATGTTCAAACTCTCACCGCCTTATAAAAACAAGTATATTTTATATTATACATTATAATATAAAATATAATTCGCGTCAAGTATGATATAAAATTAAATATATAAACAAATATAAATATAATTTAAATTTGATGTAAAATATATTTATAAGTGCAATAAAAAATGCCGTGTATAAGACATAAAATTATATAATATATTTTGAATGTTAATTTTCATTTATTTCCCAATAATCCCACAATTTAAATAGTTTATAAACGCTATCCATGCGCTTGAATTGTTGGCTATTTCTTCGGCTTCAGCTAATTTCATATTGATGTAATAGGCTTCATCATTCAAAATATTTTCAATCACCTTTTAATCAATGATAATAACGAATGGATTGTTACGTGCTTCTTCTATGTCTGCTTCGGTGTAGTCAAATGGTATCTTGCCTTGTCTAACCGTTTCAGCAAAAAGTAAATTTAAGCTTTCTTCAAAGGTTAAATTATTTTTTGACAAAATACTCTCAATCTTTTGATAAAATTCTGTATTCATTCTTAATTGTGATAGTCATGTTTGCTCCTTTTTTTCTAATCCTTTATTTTCTCTAATTTTTCCAGTTAATTATTTTGAATTCGTTTATATCTTCAAAATGTTTTATGAACGGCATAAATATCACGTTTTTGTTGATAATACTATGCTTTAACTAAAAATATCTGCGTCTTCTATAGGTTTTCCGTTCTAATATTTGCAATACTCTCAATGCTTTACCGCTAGGCTTATTTGTTTCCGATTCCCATGCTTGGATTGTTTTTAAAGAAACACCTAAAAAATCCCCAAAATAGGATTGACTGAAACGGTTTCTTTCCTTAATGTTTTTTATTTCTTCGCCTGTATACTCTTTCAATGGTGCAACTGGTGTATATTCTCTTGTTCTAACTCTTGCTATTCTTGATTTATCGCCTTGATTGTATGTTTAAGTTCGCCTTTTTCATCATTTATATTGTCCATAAACATCAATCCTTTCGATATTCATTGATAAAGTCCAGCTTTCGAAATTTTACTCTTTCTGTAATTAACATCTCGTCAATGGGATCGTCTGAAAATGCCGTTATTTCGTATTCAATAAAGTCAACATAAAATCTCTTAATGCCGCTTTTACCTCTGTTTGGCAAGGCAAAACGCATTTTTCGCAAGCCGCCAGTTCCTTGTATTAAATCCCTCAATCTTTTATTCAAAATCATATCCTCTAAAACGTCTAAATCACTATCGGTTAATCCTAGCTTTATCCATTTTTGATCAAACCGTTCAAAGTAAACAAATTTGTTAGCATTTCACCTTTCTATATTTATACCTAGATTCTAGGTATGTCAATCAAAGCATATTTACTTTTTTACCTGTATAACCGCTACAAAAACATTTCTTTATTTGTATTTAGGGCGCACGCGCCCTAAATACATTATATCCAGCGCGGATTGTTTTTTTATGAGCTGCTGCGCTTGCTTTTGGCGTGCCGCCAAAAAAGCCCTTCGATTTCGGTTTTATCAAGCGTTTTTTATCAGCTCTTAAAAATAAATTCTTCGCCTTTGTCGTTGAACGTAAAAGAAATATTTAGTTTTAAATTCAGCGCGTCTGCTACGGCTTGAAGATCCTCAACGGTGAAGTGTTCATTTTTCAATTTTCTATTGAAATTTTGCGGTGTCATTTCTAATTGCCTTGCCAATGCCGCCTCCGATTGTTTTCCTCTTTTTACCAATAATATCCTGATTGCTTCAGATGTTTTCATTTTCAATCGCCCCTTTGTTTTTCTTTATGTTATTACTATACTCCTTTTGGAGTAGTTTGTCAAGCATTATATTATATAATAAAAAAATAAATATTTTATTCAAATAATACTTGACATTATACTCATTTTGGAGTATAATGTATTTATAAGGTTGATAAACGGTCAACCAAAAAAATCAAAGGAGTGTTTTAAATGGGTAGCAAAGATTTACTTGAAAAGGTTCGGCAATACAAGGATTTACAGATTACAAGCGCATTTGAACGGGAGCTTGAAGATGAGATGGACGAATTAAAGGCGGAGCTTGTTAGTGAGATGAACGCAAGGCAAGTTTCTGAAATGGTCGTTGATGTGTTCACTCTTCGCTACACGGAATATACTACAAGCCGGATTGACTCGCAGACGCTAAAAAAAGATATGCCGGAGCTTGCGGAACGCTACACTAAAACAACGGATGCGAAGAGGTTCTCAATTGCGTAAAACAAAAAAGCACTTAATCAAACGGCTAATTTGAGTTAAGTGCCGGAGGTCGATACGGTATATCAACCCATAACTAAAATGATTATACCGTATCAGCCTCCAAAAATCAATAAATAAAAAGTGAAGCTAACAATTCAAAAATAATGGGGAGGCTGAATAAGCTATGAAACAATTAACAAAATATAATCGAGTTGCTACTTACTTTAACAAAATATATGATCGATTGAATGAGGATTATTTCAACGGGGAATTGACAAGACCAGTCATAACTATTCAATCAAGCCCACGGGCATACGGCAGTTACTCACTTTATGACGCTTGGACGGTCGGGCAGAACGGTTCACGGAAAATAAATATAGGTGCAGGAACGCTCGCCAGACCGATTGAAAATATAGTCGCTACGCTCTTACATGAGATGGTACACCAGTACAACGATATGAAAAATATAAAAGATGTTTCCCGTCAAGGTACATACCACAACAAATATTTTAAACAAACGGCAGAAGCCCATGCGCTGAAAATATCCCGTGATGAAAAATATGGATGGTCAATAACGGAGCCTTCTGAAAAGCTGATAGATTGGATTTTAGAGAACGATTTTACAGACATACCAATGAATAGAAACGAATTTAGCGGATTTTTCATAGGTGGCAACGGTGGCGGTCGCGCTGATGGGGGAGGAGCTAAAGGCAAGCCGATAAAAGGCTCTTACAGAAAATATATTTGTCCCGTATGCTCTCTTATCGCAAGAACAACAAAAGACGCTAAACTTGTATGTGGTGACTGTAATGTAACAATGGTTAAAGAGGGCGAATAAAAAGCCCTCTTTTCTTTTTTGCATATTAACATTCAATAAAAATGAAACAAAAAATAATGCTGCAAAATAGGCAATTTGTATATCGTGGTCGCGCAGCAGCTCTCCGATCCGGCGCGAATAAAAGACAAATTCAAAACAATAGCCGTATCAGCCTATGAAGGCGAAGGTCGGCTGTCTTTGGTGCGTGTTTCGGTGTCTACCAGCTTGTGGCGGTTGTCGTTTATTTAAGCTGTTCTATCAGCTCGGCTTGAATTTCTTTAATCCCTTTTATCGTATTGGCTATAAATTTCTTTTCGGTGTCGTTCAATGCTGTTATGTTGAAAATTTCATTATCCGTCAAGTTTAAACTATCTTGAAGCAAATAATCAGTTGACGTTTCCAAAACATTGCATATCTTTACGAGTGTCGCAAGGCTACAATTTGAATTGCTACTCTCTATGCGTCCTATAAAATTTGGTGTTAGGTTTGTTAGCTGTGCTAAACGCTCCTGCGTTATGCCTTTTCGCCGCCGGACTTCCTTAATCCTCATAGCAAGTTTTTTATGGTCGATTACCATACTTTCATTTTCTATGTTTTCATTGTCCATAATTACGCTCCTTCCCCTTATATCTATTGAATATATTTTACTTGACGGTTGGAGTGATTTTTATTGATTGTTTTGGAGTATTTATATCTTAATAGTCACAATAAACTATTGATTTTTATTTTTTGTGGAGTTACAATTAAAGAAAAAAGGGAGGCGTTGCCGTGTTAGGCGTGTTTAATGGCGTTTTCAAAGGTAATATAACGGTTGATGTTGTTCAGATTGATCCGTCTGAATATGACTTGAATAGTAATTATATTTGGTTTGATGTTGGGTGTGTCTGTTGGTGGTAAGCTGATATACCGTTATCTGCTTTCCATTTTTATCTGGCTGATAGCAATAAAAGATGATAAATCCTGCTTCGGTGATGGATTCTATCATACTATGACACGACAAAAAATGATTATGGCGTGTTTGTTGGCTTTGATTTTTCGCCGGACTTCTTTTATAGCGTTCCTGTATTCGGCTTTTACTGTGATACATATAAACGGGTTGAGTTAATCGAATTGACTTGCTAACCGAAAAGGGGAAGGCTTTTTCTCACGCCTTCCCCTCTTTATTTTAGGGTAATGAGTAGGTTTGTTTTGAATTTCAAAAATTCTTTGATGATTGCCGTTATGTATTTTTTATCGTCCTCGGATAATGCGTTTAGGTTTAGTAAATCGGTATCAGTCAACGTCAAGGAGTCCGACAACATATAGTCCATGCTGACGGACAAGGCATTACATACTTTTACAAGCGTTGGAAGGGATGATTATTCCTCCATTGTTGGTTTCCACTCTTGATAAATAATTTGGAATGCCGACTAACTCACTCAAACGCTCTTGACTTAGATTTTTAGACTTTCGGACTTCACGTATTTTCAACCTAACATTTGATAATTCAATTCATTATCCATAGATAACACGCCCTTTATAAAAATTATATTTCTATAATGGGATAGTATCTATTGATATAGGACTAAAAATATGTTATAATGGTAAAGTATGCGCTTTGGTGGTGAATGAGTGGCGGAGTTCTGTTGGGATTGATTTAAAAAATACTGTAATAAAGACGCAAAAAAAAGATTATGTAATTTCTAAAGATGATGATTTAGATTTGTGCGAAGGATGTGGTCAATACAAGCCGACTGTAATAATGGCTAAAGAAAATTCCTGTTTTTTACGGGTTTGAAATATTCGGCTTATAGCTGAATTGATAATATGGCTGTTCCGGTTAATTGGCAAATTGATAAAACGAATAAAAAAGAAATAAAGAGGGTGGCGTGGGATATGACTTTAATCAAATGTAAAGAAAACAATTCCGAACGCTATTATAGAGGTGTGGTGCGCCTGTTGGCGGTGGTGGCTTTGTGGGGAATGTGGCGTTTGAAAAGCGCATTGAAAATTACAAGGATAACGGATATAAATTGTTAAAACGAATATATAACTGTTACAATGCTTAAAAGATTTTATAAAACATTTTTTATATTTAATGGCTTGTTGACAATTTCAATAAATTCGGCTATTTCTTCGCCAATATCAAAATTATTTTGCTTCAAGCTGTGCTTATTATGACAGGTGTTTCAATTTGGAGCGTTCCTACATTTAAAGTAAAAATTACAATTAACAAGATTGGCAAGATTGATGAATATGGCAACATGCTAAAAAAGAAATAAAAAGGGGTAGTGCTGTTAATATGGCTTTAGAAATTGAACAAATTAAATTCATTCGATAAAATGTCTACGGTTCAAAAAAACAATTTATAGATAAATTAAAAATTCAATTACAGAATAGTAAATCAGCGGAACATATGAAATTTTAACAAGAATGTGTTTCAAAATATAATATGGCGGTTCGTGGTGGTTCGGCTGCCGTTCCAACGTCTGCGAGTTCGCCCGTGATGGCAAAAGGCAAGCAGAAAAAATCGCCGTTAAAATGGATCGCTGTATGCTTGGCTATTGTAGTTGTGCTTGGTGGCGGTTTATTCATTTTTTCGGCATTAAATAACTCTAATACTGACGGCGGCGTTAGTATTGATGATAAAAACGATAACGAAAAGATTATTGGAACATGGAACACAACAATCATTCTTTGGAACGGATACTAAGGGTAATGACATTCCGTTTATGACGTTTAATTTTAGAAAAGATATTGATCTATGATTACTTATTCCGCAGTTTGCGATAAAAGGCGGTTGGAATGAAGATTCGATTGGACAAGAAGGAACGTATGAATTTAATGGAACAACGCTAACATTAAAGGCTTCTTATGATTCAGCAGGTTCTGCGAATACAGAACAATATGAAATTGAGTTAGTGGTAAAATAATTTTCATTGATAAGACGCAAGTATATGATGTTTACCATACCATACAAAAAGATGAAGCATTTATTAAAGATTGAATATAAAACGCTAAATAGGGGGTATGTAAATGGCATTGGTTAGATGCCCTGACTGTGGGAAGTCTGTTTGATAAAGCTGACGTGTAATTCTTGCGGCTGTCCTATTGGCGGTGGCGGTTTGGTTGGAAATCACATTTGAACAAAGAATAGAACAATACTTAGAAAATGGTTATAAAAGTCCAAAATAGAAATGGTAATTCTGTTGAAATGTCTAATTTTGGGCAAAAAATTAATAAAGGTAATATCTATTGTTTTAATACCTGCGATATTTTTTCTTTGTATAGGCTCTGATTTTTTATTAACGGTTTAAATTTATGGTTTTTTGCTAATTATATTAAGTTGTTTATGTTTTATTGCGGCCAGTTTAAGCAATTTAAGAGATAGTAAAGTTATTATCTCTATTAGACCTACTGGTAAGATACAAGAAAGTGGTAATGTGCTAAAAAATAAATAAAAAAAGGAAAAACCTTGTCATATGGTGTATAATTATTTGAAAAAGATGCTATATTGAAACATTTTAAACCGCAAACTGATACGGCGATTTACATGTTCTCCAGTAATAGATGTAATGGAAAAAAGAACTGTTGAAGCGCAAAATACTAACCCTCCGACAACAAATACTACTGACGGTTTTTTGCAGGGAGTCATGAAAGTTCCGGTCTTTTCACAAAAGACCTGATAGGCTTTCACCCAAATTTAAAGGATGTATCAGATGCTCGTCCTTTGTCTGATTGCTTGCGGATAGGCTTTTGCCAACAAATGCAGATGACATGGCCGGTTGCGCCGTTGATTTTAACAGCTTTCCTGGTGGAAATACTAATGCTTGCCTGTAGAAGAACCTGTTAGTTTTTCGGATGCTTTTTCTATCCCAGATGCATCAACAATCTATTTCCAATTTTCGTATATGTTTTACAATAAAATGGCATTGATGACGGAAAGTCCTCGCCTTACAGAAGTTTTGTCTACTAACCATTTGAATCAGCCGACAGATGATTTATACAGCTTTCTGGAATATTGTAGTCAAAGCCAACTAACTGAATTGTCCAAAAACGATCCAAGATAATCAGCCAAGAAAAGTTTTGGAACGAAAAATTTCCGGATATAAATTCTCATTCTCCGCGGATGTCCGCCTTGATGATATTAGAAAAGAATTTGCTTTTTCGAGTATACAATAATTAGGAACTGTCTATCAAATGAAAAACCGTTTTTAAATCCTAGATTTGTTGATATTCGTTATCTCTTTAAAGTGAATTGTAAATAATTTGTGAACATTACAATCGCATATTGACACCTAAAAATAAATATGTTATATAATAATTAACTCAAACTTCACATATAAGGTAACAAAGTTTTATGATTTAAAAAAGTTTACAATCTTTAAAAGCAATAATGTTTTACGTTTTAAAAGAAGTCTTGTAATAAAAGGTTGCAAAAATTTATTTACTGAGGTAATGTTTTTTCAATATGTTTGATGTTTAAACAGTTATTACTTTAATAACACATTTTTTTGATTAGAGGCGATATTAATTTTAAAAGTTTTTCCAATTTTTGATGTTTGACTTTTCAAAAAAGATTTTATTATTTTACTGTTTATCCGTGATGGTTTGCTATTCATTTATGATGGGTTTGCTACTGTTCCGTTGCTGTTGTGTCCTTTTTATTTTTAGAGGTGGATTTCTTTGGCTCGTTCCTGATGCCGATTTGGTGCTTTTTTGCGTCCTGTATCTGTTCCAATTAGGTTCGAAATTTTAGTTTCGTATTCGTTTATTTTGCCGCTGTATTCGGTTTGCTGTTCTTGAAGCTCTTTTTGGTGTTCCGTCTTTAATTCAAGTAAAGCCTTTTCACGTTCAATATTTAATGTGTCTTTCAGTCGCTCCATATCGGCGGCATGTTGCTCGTTTTGCCTTTTTATTTTTTCGGTTAAATTGTCAAGCTGTCTTTCGGTGTCTTGGATTTTTTCTTGTAATCCGGCATTTTCTTTTTGTAGCCGCTGGCTTTCTTCGGAAGATTGTCGGTATTCCGTAACGATACAGTTTAAGCATCTTTTTTCTTTGTATTCGTCAATCAATAATTGCTTGTCAGTGGCTGTCTTGTTCCAATTCCTTAATACGGGATAGAAGCTCCCCTGTCTTGCTTTCGGCTGTGTCCTTATCAGATATGAACGCCTGTATACGCTCTTCATCATGGAGGCGGTCTTGTTCCAATGTTGTAATTTGTCGCTGTAAAAGCGTCCTTGTTTCCTCAAATGATTTTTTTTGTTCGTCAAGCTCTTGCCTGTGCTTTTCCTCTTTGGTGGTGATTGCCGCCGCCGTTCCGTTTAATACCTCTAATAATCTTGATGTTAAGGTTTCAACGGTTTCTATGGCTGGCTTCATCATAGCAACATCTTTTTTGCCGATTCTGATTGATATAATATCAATAGACGGTTTAAAAATTCCCCTTTATTCTCAAATTCCCCTTGTTCAGCTAATTCATTGAATAATGCTTTTACCTCTTCACTTGCTCTGATTGCTAACGGGTTTTCTGCCATTCTATAACCCCCTTTTATGTTTACATTGCAATAACGTGTTTACATTATGTTTACCCGTATTTTTATGTTTACATATATACTAACTCCGCTTAAATATGAAGTCAATCATTTTTAAAAATTTATAGAAAAGAAAAAAGGGAAGATGTATTGAGCGTGGTATTTAGTGTTAAAATTACAGGCTATGCCCTGTTGGTGTAGATATGGGGCATAGCCTGTATATTGTGGCTGATTAAAAATTTTTACGGATAATTTATCAGATAAAAAAATAATCTTGAATGTTTTTAAATTTTGATTATTCGGCGGAGGCTTTGCCCGTGTAGATGTTTATGTATTTATACGTTGTTTGGCGGCTGATCTCACATAGACGGGCAAGCTCTGACACGTTTATTTGCTTATCCAAAGATTATGAAATCACAACTGTTCACGCTGAAAATATGTTCATGATTTCGCATCTACACACTTTGCTTAGGCGTTACTGAATACAGGTTCTAAGTCATATTTCCGTGGACATTTTGTTTTTCGAAAGAACTCAAATATATATCTTATTACTTCAAATTGTTCTCTCGTTACATTGCTTGGGTATACCTGTCGCGTTTTGAATCTCCCCTTTTTTTTTTGACAGGATTATACACCATTTCTTCTGGATATTAAAAACAGTGAACGAGCCCTTAGTAGAGTTGTGGTTGTTGTGATGCTGATGATGGAAAAGATAGAATCAGATATTTTTTTGTGTTACAAACAAGCTAACAAACAAAAGTTTTTATCCTTGTTTGTTAGCTTGTTTTAATACTTGTTTTTAAGCTTGTTTTAATACTTGTTTTCGGAAATCACAAACCCGTATGAGACAAGGATTTCAGGGCACAGGTGACTAGAGATTTCCCGGCAGGTGACTAGAGATTTCCCGGCAGGTGACTAGAGATTTCCCGGCAGGTGACTAGAGATTTCCCGGCAGGTGACTAGACTTTTACCTTACAACAACTAGACTTATTGACACATCTAGTTGCATTATGTATTATGGAATATGGGTGGTGATATTAGTGGTGATAAAGGATGATTTTTTGATTGAGAAGAGAAATGTATTAAATGAAATTCGCGCAAACAGCATGAATTTACAGGAGTTGCGTTTCTTTAGCATTTATTTGAGCAAGATCAACTCTCGTGATTTAAAAACAAGAGTAGTACGTTTCTCTTTATCTGATTTTCAACGGATCATGGAGTTTAATAGCCATATAAAAATTGATTATCTCAAGAGTGTAACTAATAGCTTATTGTGTAAAGTTGTAAATGTTCCAACGGAGCGTGGTGGGTATGAAGGATTTCAACTTTTTAATCGTTGTAAAGTGGATTTAGATGATGATGAGGAGTGGTACGTGGAGATTGACGCACACGATCAGGCACTACCATTGATGTTCCAGTTTAAGGAGCGGTACTTTACCTATCAACTATGGAACGCCTTGCGCCTTAAAAGCTCTAATCAACTCCGGATGTATGAGATTTTGAAGCAGTATGAAAACTTGGGGGAACGAATTATTTCTATTAAGGAACTCAAGGAACTGCTTGGAATTAACGCTAAGGAATATGCACGTTATGGGAATTTGAAAATTCATGTTTTAGATGTTTGTCAAAAAGCTTTAGAAGAACACACAGATATTAAATATACCTATGAATCTACAGGTAAAAAAGGTAAGAACGGAAAGATTTTAAGTCTAAAATTTACTATTTTCAAAAATACAGGATACAGAGATCAATTATCACTGGATCAATTTATTGTACAGCAAGAAATGGCACTAACTATGATTGGGGACAAATCTGACAATCAGGATGAGGAAAGTTACTTCAAACGAGAGATTTTCCCATTCATATCGGAGACCTGCGATAACGAGTTTAGCCAGGAGGAGATCCAGGTATTATATAACTTGATTGTGAAAGTTGTTCCCCATCGAACGGATCAGAATCGCCAGATAGAAATGTATGATTACTTGAAGCGCAAATATGACGAGCTAAAGTGGCGGGCGTCAAAAACGAAAATAACAAATCGGCTCGGATATCTGAAAAGGATCATAGAGGCGGATTTGGAACAATAAATGGTACATATGGAATGAACAAAGCTGTCCAGAGATAGGAGGCTTTTGTTTTGTGTGGGAGGTTGAACTTATAGGGATATCGTCACACTGCCTAACTATCCAAATTGGCACAATGATGACCTATGAACTTCTTTCGTTATGGCATATCACTCAACCCAAATAAACGCAACAAAAATTGAAATCCATTAACAATCATACCATCACCAAGCTTTTGCATGTGAGTTTTTTTGTTGCGCTACTGAACATTGTTTATTTATACCTAAGAGCCTGTTTAGTATTTTTCGAAAATTTCCTCTAACGTGTAGAATATGAGCAACAAACACGGAAATGAAAACCCAAATGAGAGACGCATACCCAAGCGATGTAACAAGAGAGCAATTCGATATTATAAGATATATGCTCGAATCAGCTCGTAAAGCAACACATCCAAGGAGCTATGATATATATGACATATTTTGCGCGGTTTTAGAAGCTGTCCTCAATAAATATTAATAACCCTAAAATATGGTACAATATACCAAAAACATACATAACGGTGATATTAATGAGATATAGTACAGATTTGACAGATAGGCAATGGGGAATAATACGAGAAATTTTGCCGGAAGAAAATCGCCGGTAAACACCTGCGGGCCACAGTAAGAGCGAACCTATCAACGCTGTGCTGCGCCTCAATAAAAAACATGGATGTCAGCGGCTACTTTGTC
>JALQSN010000564.1:0-32923 GCA_023690525.1 Holotrichia oblita | reverse complement strand
AGCATAAAATTTCGCTGTAGCCGTTTTTCGCAAGCGCATTTATTTCGCTTATAATATCCTCAGGATTACGTGATCTCTCATGCCCGCGCACATATGGTACAATGCAGTACGAGCAATAATTGTCGCAGCCATACATTATGTTTACGCTTGCGCTAACTCCCCCTTCCCGCAGAACAGGGAGCCCTTCGCTAATGCTGCCTTCACTTTTATAATAATCTAAAACCCGCTCCCCTTGAAGCGCGTTTGAAATAATAATAGGCAGCTTTGCCATGCTGTTTGTGCCAAATATGATATCTACAAATGGGTAGCGTATTGAAAGCGTATCCGCAACTTCCTTTTGCTGCATCATACAACCACACACACCCAACAATACACTTGGTTTTTCATCCTTTAACTTTTTCAATGCCCCAATATTACTAAAGACACGTTTTTCTGCATGCTCACGCACACAGCATGTGTTAAACAATATCAAATCCGCTTCTTCGACGCTTAAACTCTTTTTATAACCACAGCTTTCAAGTATACCCGCGAGCTTTTTCGCTGTCATGTGCATTCATCTGGCAGCCGTATGTCGTTATATAATAAGTCATACCCCGCTCTGAAATGTCTAAATATAATTCCTCAACTACCCTGGCCGTGTTTGCATCTGCATATTTTGATAATTACAATTGAGATATGAATGCTGCTGTTTGCTTAAACATTGTCACCCGATTAACATAAAATAAGCAGCAAAATCACCAGTAAAATTCGCACTAATTTATTTATTGACTTTTGGTAAACCATGTTGTATATTAATAAGCGTCGCGAATGACGGTAGTGCTGTCATCTCGGGGTGTAGCGCAGTCCGGTAGCGCACGTGCTTTGGGAGCATGGGGCCGGGGGTTCAAATCCCTTCACCCCGACCATTTTTTCAAGTGCTAGCCTAAGTTTTCTTTATCCCTATCCTGTGGCGGCCCCTTGGTCAAGCGGTTAAGACACCGCCCTTTCACGGCGGTAACAGGAGTTCGAGTCTCCTAGGGGTCACCATTTTTTCGTAAGGGCCTTTAGCTCAGTTGGTCAGAGCGGTCGGCTCATAACCGATTGGTCCGGGGTTCGAGTCCCTGAAGGCCCACCATTTTATTTTGTTGGCCCGGTAGTTCAGTTGGTTAGAATGCCAGCCTGTCACGCTGGAGGTCGAGGTTCGAGCCCCCTCCGGGTCGCCATTTTGCCTCGGTAGCTCAGTCGGTAGAGCAAGGGACTGAAAATCCCTGTGTCGGTGGTTCAATTCCACTCTGAGGCACCATATTTTTCCGCTGGTGTAGCTCAATTGGCAGAGCAGCTGATTTGTAATCAGCAGGTTGCGGGTTCAAGTCCCATCACCAGCTCCACATTGACAACTTTATTTACGTGGATGGGTTCCCGAGCGGCCAAAGGGAGCAGACTGTAAATCTGCCGTCACAGACTTCGGTGGTTCAGATCCACCCCCATCCACCATTTTTTATTTGTTTTGCGGGAATGGCGGAATTGGCAGACGCGCACGGTTCAGGTCCGTGTGATTTCGTCATATAGAAAAATCCGTTGATTGTTATTGTTTGACAATCCGTTTTTTAGCGCATTAACAGCTTCGCCATAATATTTCTGCAATTCAAACAAATTTTCGAAACAGCTGCTTATTCCAGCATACATATTATTTTTCTTTAATTGCCTGTTTAGTTTATCTAAGTCTTGTTTTATATTGAGTGTTATATTATTAGAGCTTAAAATAAATACAATATAATTGGAATATACTGAATATTTGAAAGCGGGCTGCTTCCGAATTAATAAATCTTTCAGATGCATAAGCTTGGTATATTCAAGGTCGTGTTGAGCTGTATCAATAACAGCTATATAAAGATTTTCCTTGAGGCCGTTATAAAGAATCGCTATATGGGCGGAATAAAGTTTTCTATCGTTTATGCTTCCATCGAGGAGTTTTTTTATTAAAGTTTCGTTATATATTTTTCCATAATTCTGATAAAGCTCGCTTGAACTAATTTCATCGGAAATTAGCTTACAAACAACTTCAAAGATTACTATATCTTCGGTTTCAAATTGTCTGTTACATGCTGTCATCACCAAATTGGCTACATGGGTACTGTTTTTATCGAAAATTTTTCCTAATATTCTATCATATTTCAGTCTATCGCTTAATAGGAAAGCAGTTATCTTTGCGTTTGCCACGGCGTCGATGAATCCCTCTTCTTTGAAAAACTCTTGTCTTCATTGCTAAAGCTGTTGTTTTTAATAATATCATTCCACATAGGGTCATCCGTAACAACATTCTCTGAATAAGATAACAGGTTGTAGCCTGTATCGAACATTATTATGGGGTTCTCTAAAATTCTATATGCTTCATTTAAAAAATATTGAATGTCTTTGCCGCTTTTCAGCATTTTTACCTGTTCTATCTTATTCAATAAGGAATCCATAAAAAATTTCATCTCCAAAATTGTTTATTGAGATTCCCACTCCCGGAATCTCTTCATAAGATCATACAAATATATATTCATTACTTCAGATTGAAACTTATTTTCTATATGCCATAACAGATAATATATCAAACCTCCGGCAAAAATATTTGAGAAAACAACATATTTCAAATTTGCTTTTCCGTTCTGCTCTTTTTCAATAAGTAAATTCAGAAGGACAAGCATGAAATCAAACACAATGTTTATTGTTTCATTATCGGCGTTAACAATTATATTTTTTATTCTCTTTTCGTTTTTACCGACAAATTCATTAACTATTCTTTCCATTTTTTCGTAAGCATCGGTTTCATTTATATTGTCCGGCTTTTAAATTTACCAGCCAATGTTTAAGTAAATCATATTTGTCGATATAATGCGCGTAAAAAGTAGCCCGACTTATCAGAGCTTCCTCGCATATGTCTCTTACAGTTATCTTCCTGAAATTTTGAAGCTCCAAAAGTATAAACAGCGCTTCATTAATGGCCTTTTCAGTTTTTATGCTCCTTAAATCTTCTTTACCAATATTAAAAGACATATTATTCGCCTTTTCTTTTGTATTATGTCAATTGATGGTAACAGCGCGAAGGCAATCTTTTTACGATCTATTATTAACAACATTTGTGCGCAAATGTTGGAATAAATAGTCTTGTTTTATTTGGAAATATGCCGAAACCGCATAACTATTATAAGTTAATTGAAAAGTGCAGTTTCCGTATTTTGATATAATTTTACGGATAGTAGCAAGTCCTTTGTTATGATGATCGTGTTTACTTATTATACTCTGAAAAAGAATCTTATCCGTATCAACAGGTGTGGCTGTACTGTTATTGATAATAATTAACTTTCCGGCGTCAGTCATTGCTTCAATCGCGAAAGATACGATTCTTTGTTCTGACTTGGCTGCCGCCTCTATCGCATTATCCAATAAACAGGCCACAATTATGCAAGCATCGACATTGTCTATATAGAGGTTATCTAACCGGCTTTTTAAGTCCATATTCATTTTTACTTTCATCTTTTCCGCATAGATACATTTATTTATAAGGATTGAAACAAAAGATGGATTTTCGTTCATTCTTCTGTTAAGTTCAGAAATGTCTCCAGTACGGGTCAGTTGAAATTCCCTTTAAAAGAATATTGATATGCGCAGATCTGTTTCGAGCTTCATTTCTTACAGATAGATACATATCCCATAAAATAGTCAATACAAAAGACAGAACAAAAAGCAATAATATAACAAAATTCACGGCAATCTCTTCAGAAATAAATAAAGGAAGCCCCACCATTATTAGATATATGCCGGTCGCTTGAAGAAAATAAATCACTAATTCTTTCTTGAAATTGAGAAATAAGTTAAGTTTGATCCTATATTTGTAATTTTCCAATATCTTTTTTGTTATAAAATAAACGATTAAAAAAATAACGAAAAGTATAAGTTGGTTAATTGCGCTAAGCAAATAATTATATCTGCCGGGAGGCTGAACAAAGAATATAGAAGTAAGCAAGCGGTTAAAGCTTTTAATGGTTATGTAGTAAAGGTAAACATGTCCCATTAATTTAATGGAACGTATAGGAGAAAGCAGCAGGACTTTTACACCAATAAGATAATATAATAGGGCAAATATCGGGTTAGGGGTTACAACGAGCGCGTAAACCAATTTCGAGAACGACTGCATTCCTCCGATAAAATAAATCGCATATACCCATGCCTGATTGAGTATCACCCCAATCAAAAACGCAAAAATACCCTTTTGTTTCGAACTGGCCTTCTCACCATATAGCTGCAGCAAAAGATTAGCAATCAAATATATGAAAATAAAAGCAGAAATTGTAGAGATGACGGCCAGTATAAACTGCATCGCTTTTGTATACGCGAATTCAGGATACATAAATCTTACATCCTTTTCATTAAAATATATACATCATATTTACATAGCTCAGCACAATCCGCCCACATCCATAGGTGATATAACCCGTAGGAAATCAAATATTTCTTATATTCTACCATAACCGCGCTTTGAATACCATATTTATTTATTTATTTTGCTAAATATTGGAAAGATTCGCGCTTTCTCCTGTCGATAGAGGTTGTTGCATGACCAATAGCGAAGATAACAATGGCTCGTCTAACAAGATATTTTTTATCGGCAGTTATCAAATTATATAAGTGAAAAGTCACCCTGCATTGTAAGGGTGACTTTCCTATAGATTTTACTCGCCTGATAGTCTGTAAAGCGTGTTGTATTCTGCGTCAGATATTGACTAAGCTTCGTATACAAATCATTTGTATCCACAGGCTTTCCGAGGTGATCGTTCATCCCTGCCGCAAGGCAGTTTTCAATATCTTCCCTGAATACATTGGCGGTCATGGCTATGATAGGGATATCTTTTGCCCGCGGCAATTCGAGAGCGCGTATCCTCCTCGTCGCTTCGTAACCGTCCATTTCGGGCATATGAATGTCCATAAGTATAAGGCTGTATTTATCCGGATTGGCGCCAAACATCGACACGGCCATCAATCCGTTTTCGGCGTAGTCAATATTTATGCCCGTATCCTCTAAAACGGCGGAGATAATTTCCCTGTTGATCTCAACATCCTCGGCAACCAGTATCGAATGACCGCTAAAGTTCATCTGTTTCTTGTCGTGTAAACCCGCGCCGCCGATTTCTGATTTTTGGGTCCCAAATTCCATACACTCGTTTATGGCGTCGACCAGTGTGGATGGAAATAGCGGTTTGGATATGAAAGACCGCACCCCAACCGCAAGAGCCTCTTTTTCTATTGCGCTCCATTCAGCTACTGAAATCATAAATACAACCGAGTTGTCCGGGGCGATTTTCTTTATTCTCTTTGTTAGCTCAATACCGTTCATTTCAGGCATTTGCCAATCAATAAAGAAAATGTTATACGGCTTATCTCCACAGTTTCTAACCATACCGAGAGCTTCCGCGCCATTTGCCGCAACATCGCAGGGCAAGCCGAGCGACTCCAGTACATGCTTGAAATATTCCCGTATTTCAAGGCTGTCGTCTACCGCAAGGATGCGCATATCGTCCCTGTTGATTTTTTCGGACAGCTTGGAGTGCGCTTTTTCACGGCCCTTGCCGGCTTTCATAGTAAAGATGAATTTCGAACCTTTGCCTAATTCGGATTCAATCCATATCCTGCCGCCCATCAGTTCTACAATGCGCTTGGATATGGCAAGCCCCAGTCCCGTACCGCCAAATTTTCTGGCAATGCCGCCGTCGGCCTGCTCAAATGAGGTAAAGAGACGTTTCTGCTGCTCCTCTGATATCCCGATTCCGTTATCCTCTATCTCGACTCTAAGAGTGACCTCATCGCCGTTATCTTCAACCTTGTCGATGTTAAGGATAACCGTGCCGTACTCCGGCGTAAACTTAACCGCGTTTGTCAGCAAGTTTGTAATAACCTGCGACAGCCTGAGATCGTCTCCGATAATGGATTCGGGGACGTTTCTGTTTAGGTTGACAATAAAGTTTTGTTTCTTTTCCTCCGCGCGGAAATTCGTTACATTGGTCACATTCATGAGCATTTTTTCAAAGCTAAATTCGCGGCTGTCAAGCTCAAACTTGTCTGCCTCTATCTTGGACATGTCAAGGATGTCGTTAATAACGCCGAGCAAATGCTTAGAGGCATTGTCGGCTTTGCCGAGGCAGTTTTGTATTTTGATGTTATCATCCGTACCCATGGCAATGCCTATCATGCCGATGATGGCATTTAAGGGAGTGCGTATCTCGTGGCTCATGCGCGAAAGAAAGTCGCCCTTGGCGCGTGAGGCGACCCGCGCTTCCTCCTCCGCCGCCTTGCGCCGGGTAATATCGCGGGATATGCCCATAATCCCGATCACAGTTCCGTTTTGAATCAGCGGAGTCTTTATCGTTTCCATAAGTCTGGTTGAGCCGTCAGGATAGGTGATCAGCTCCTCTATCGCTTCCGTATTGTCATTATTCAGCACCCTTTTGTCCGCCTCCATGAAAAGCGCGGCCATTTCCTCGCTGATTTTAAATATGCCAATATCGTCCTTGCCAATTAGCTCGGCCTCGCTGCATCCGGCAAATTCCTCGAAGCTCGGGTTACAGCTCGTGTATATACCGTTAACGTCCTTGCAAAACACGAGATCGGGGATCGAGTTGTATATTGTGGAAAGGGTGGCGGTTTGCCGTTCAAGCGCGCCTGTCCGCTCCGAGACGAGCTTTTCGAGATTTTTGTTTATCTTCTTATTCTTCATGAATAAAATGAAAACCACGATAAGCGCCGCCAACAGTATTGCCATGAAAACAACAATGTATGGAAGCATATCCTTGGCCATTCTGCTTTCATAATCGAGAACTTTCCTCTGCCATCTTGCCGCGATTTCTTCCGTGTCTATGAACCGCTGCGCTTTATCCATAATTGAGCATAAAATTGCTTCGTCTTTATTAAATCCAAAGTAAGAGCCTGCTGAATAATTAAAGGTAGTATTTACTTTGAAGCCCGGTCTTTCAAGATAATTCGTCAAATGCAAAAAGAAGCTTTGAGAACCCATTAAAAGATCGATTTCGCCTTTTTCAAGCGCGTCACAAGCTTCGATCCTATCGCGGTACATTACAGTGTTTTCGCTATTGGGGAACCATTCCTGGAAAAGCTCTGTATATGCCGTTCCCTCCAAGAGGCCGACTCTGGCAAACCGTATCTGGTTGATATCGACATCGGGATAGTGCGCGTTTGATATCATTGCATAATAATCAAAATAGTACGGTTCAGAGGTCCATAAAAAGCGCCCTTCTCTCTGCGGGGTGCGAAACAGTTCGGTGGTGACGGCATAATTGCCGTTTTCAAGCCCATCAAGAAGGTCAGGCCATATAGTGTCCGGCGTGGTGCCCGCCTTAAAGACTAACCCTGTTAATGAGGATGTCTGATCCAGTATTTCAGAAGCAACGCCCTGAAATTCTTTTTCCTTGACGTTGTAAAAGCTCGTAGGATAATTAACGGCGTCATAGGCGACGGACACGGCTGTTTCCGAACTATTGTGCAAGCGTATGTACTCTTTTTCCTCATCTGTAAGTTGTCCTAAGAGCCTATATTTTAAATAATCTTTATAACCTTGATTATATAGCTCGGTAAGCTCTTGATAACCTCCGTTTTCAAATATTTCTGCATAACATCAATGATTGGTTTAAGCTCGGGATTGCAGGTTGATAAAGAAACAGGCGAATAGGTAAGCGGGTAAAAATCCTCCATTTTAATGAACTCAAATTTGTCATAAACGGCTTCCAGTGTACCTTCTTCGATAAATGCGTCTATCTCGCCACGTAAAAGCAAATCCGGCACATCGGACTGATCGTTTATAAAGACAGGCTCGAAGGGCATCTCCCATGAATCAGCTACCCGCGAATACGTCGTGCTTCCATTGACAAAAGCGCATCTAACGGGGCGCGTCTTTGCGGTGGTAATTAAAGGCTCAGAATTTTTATCCGTGAATATTTTGATTACTTTTTGAACAATGGCGTCGGTCATAATGTACTTTTGCAGCCGTTCAGGCGTGGCGGTAAAATCGCCCACTAAATCTATTTCCTTCGACACAAATTTTTCGTTCAGCTCGTTCCAATTGCAGGGATAAAAGTCAAAATCAAAGCCGAGCAGCTCGGACATGCGGTTGCAAAACAGCGAAGCAAAGCCTCCGATTGAACCGTCATCTGATAAAAAAGCGTCCGTTGATAAAGTGACTCCGTAAATAAGCTGCGGTTTCTTCGCCAGCAAATCTTCAACCGCGTCTATTTCCTCCTGCGTTACTCCCGGAATTTCCTTGTAATTTTGATACCTTGGCCGTGTACTTTCCTGCGGGCTTATTGGCGAACAGCCAGCAAGAATAAGGATAACAACCAGTATCAAACATGGTATCTTTTTCATTTTATAACCATCCCTCTTCAATATCCGGATAAGCTTTTATAAGATTTTTCATATTATCCATTAAAAAACGCTTAGTTGCTTCGCCTGGTCATATTTTATGTTTCGCCGTGATATATTTCCTATTTCATCATTACATTTACATTCAAGAAAACAATTTTCCTGTCGATAGGATTTGCAGCATGATGATTCGCGCCAAAAATCACCCTGCCTTATGGGGTTTCTGTCTTTAATGCATTTTTATGTATGCAAAAAGCCTCATTTATATTCATGGCGCGCAAGTAAATAAAAATCTGCCGAAGCGGGGCAATTCTTTGTTTTGATATAAACTTGTCTATGAACTCAAAAGTCATCTTTTTTATAATCGTATAGTTCGTATTTACCCGATAAAAGTGCTTTGGGCTGAATAAACCCTGAGTTTACCGGCAAATCTAACTTTGATATATCATCAGAATAGAACGCATGCGCACCTGTCACAGTATCGCCTTGCTTTAGCGTAAATTGGCCGATCATATTTCTTAACAGGTCTGCTTGACTGTTCAATTCCTGTGCTGCTGCAGCTGCTTGCTGTGCTGTGGCTGAATTGTTCTGAACGACTTGTGAAAGCTGTTCAATACCTTTGTTGACCTGATCTATACCTATAGCCTGCTCGCCAGAAGCCGCGGCGATTTGCTCCGCTATAGTGGCAGTCTGCTCAACGCTTTGTATTATATCCTCCAACGATTTTGCCGTATCATTAGCAATTTGCGTGCCACCTTCGGCGCTCCTTATGGAGGCTTCAATAAGATCTGTAGTCTCTTTTGCCGCAATGGCGCTTTTCGCTGCCAAATTACGCACTTCTTCGGCTACTACAGCGAAGCCTTTACCGTGCTCACCTGCCCGCGCCGCTTCTACTGCGGCGTTTAATGCGAGTATATTGGTTTGAAAAGCAATGTCGTCAATAACTTTAATGATTTTTGAGATATCTGAGGATGAACTGTTAATATCCTCCATAGCATCCTGCATTTTTTTCATTGAGTCGTTACTCTCTAGACAGAACATCTTGGCCGTCTTTACATGTTGATTAGTCTTCGTGGCATTTTCCGCCGTTAGTTTTGTTTGCTCAGCAATTTTCACAATGTTAGATTTCAGCTCATTTATAGCGCTGTCCTGCTCCATAGCTCCCTGCGAAACGCTCTGCGCTCCGCTGGCCACTTGTTGGGTGCCTGTGGATACTTGATTGGCCGATAAATTAATTTGGTGCATTAGACTGCTTAACTGATCCGCAATGCTGTTAATTGCACTTTTAAGCGCAACAAAATCTCCATGATATTGCGACACAATACATGTTGCGAAATTACCTCGCGCAATATCGGCAAGTTTTTGTGTAATCTCACTGATATAGTCACGCAGGCTGTCCAGTGTCCCGTTTAGCGCATTCTGAACCAAAGCATAGTCACCCTTAAAACCACCCTCCATGGCAGTATTAAGGTTCCCCATTGACATTTCGCTCAAAACTTTAGCGGAAATCTGCATCGGCGCTACCACCGCATCCAGCGTGTGGTTAACGCCCTCAATAATCTCACGGTAACTACCCTCATGCCGCAGAGCGTCGGCACGGACATCTAGCTGGCCATCCTCGGCCGCGCTTGCCAGCATCCCCATATCGTCAATGAGGCGGCTTAGCGTATCAACAACGGTTGTCAGCGATTGCGTCAGTTTGCCAAATTCATCATCTGATTTAATCGGAATATCAATATCAAGAGAGCCGCCCGCAATTTTATCTGTTGCCTTTCGCAATATTTTCACTAAGCCGAATTACGGATTTTGATAATATCAGACTAAGCCCTATTGCCGCCACAATAGTTACTATTGCGCCAGTTATAATAGCGGTTCGGATACTATCATTTGTTACTTTGTTAATTTCACTTACGGGTACTGATGTCAACACTATCCATTGCCCGCCGGAAAGGCCAACTTCAATAGGAATCAGCGTATATCTCGCTAATTGACTGCCCCCCAACGGAAGCGCATCAAGCTCCAGCACTGTTTCTGACGCGTTGTAAGCTTCATCAATAGCGCTATAGACTTCCTGAGGGAAATACTCTTTAGTGGAAGACCCCATAACCTCGTTATCAGGATGATAGGCAATCGTGCCATCCGGCGCTATAAGAGAAAGGTAGCCTGTCTCAAATACCCGGGCATTTTCCACGATGCTGTTCAGCGTGGCTACTGGCGTATCAAAGCCGGTCATGCCAATAAACTGGCCTTCTTTACCGCGCAAAGGCGCTACGCAGGTAAACATCAAATACTGCTCAGACCCCACTTCGTACCAGTAGGGATTGGTCACATACGTTTGATTTGTGCGCTGCGGCACATTGTACCACGAGCCATAGTCACCGGGATCGTCATAGCCGTCGAGCAGCGTATAATCTATTTCACCGTCTTCCCTGTATGTATAAGGAACAAATCTGCCATTTTCATCGCTGTGTTTCCCTTCCCCACGGTATTGGGCATCCTTGCCGTCAAAAGCATTCGGCTCAAACCCGACTCCAATACCAACAAGCTCCTTATGGTGGTCCAGTACTGCGCGTACTAAGGCAAGAACTTCCTCACGCGTAGCGTCAGGGCGTTCCATAATTGATTTTATTGCAAGACTTTCCGTCTCCGCTGTAATAAGCGTTTGTGCCATCTGATCCTTGATCTGCTGCGCATAATCGTGCGTTAGAGTTTCGATGTAATCGGACGAAAGATCATCGTACGCTCCAACAAATATGTTTAAGATTATGGCTATCGTCAGCGTGATGCCACCCAATATGCATAGTACAGCCGGAAGGACTATTTTAAGACTCAATTTGGAGACTTTCATTTGTACCCCCGCTTTTCTTATTAACTGATAATATATATATGACAAATAAGTTACATTCTAACGGAAAATTTGACAATTTGCAACACACTAACGCATGAAAGCCCGCCAACACATGTCGGCACAGCAAAATACTCAATTATTAAAAAACTATTATTCAATCTTGATTTCTGCGGTCATATTCCTTTTGTCGATACATAGCTTTATCGGCTTCTCTTATCAATACCTGTAAATCCTGTTCGACATTGGTCTTAGTTGCCACACCCATCGCGACTGACGGCAGATACAGCTCGTTTTTTTCCTGACAAAATATTTTTTTTGCTTCATCTATCAAAGCTTTTATATCTTTGCTGCCGCAGCATGGCGCTATCAGTGCGAATTCGTCTCCGCCAATCCGCGCAGCTACAGCGCGCTCCGGGCATATACGCGTAATTATTTTTGCAACCAGGCAAAGGAGTTCATCTCCATATTGATGCCCGAGCTGGTCGTTTACTTTCTTTAAGCCGTTTACATCAGCAATCACAATAGATAGAGGAAGATTTCCTTTTGTATCCATTTCTATACACTGTCGTTCATATGCCCTGCGGTTTGGAATTTTAGTTAGGGCATCAATCTCGGCGTCCTGCTCAAATCGCGCAATCATTTGGCTATAATATGTAATATCTGTTAGTGAGACATAACTACCCATCATCCGTCCTTTTTTATCCATGACGTATTGCTCGGCCAGGGTATATACCACAAGATTATCGCCGCTGCGCAAATACACGCTTTTTCCAGCGGGATGTACCGGGTTTTCTTTAATCGTTGCGCCGTTTTCACTAAGATGACTTAATATTTCTTCAAATTCATATGACAATTCATTATTAAAACCAATTAGCTCCAACCAATTAAGCGCTGCTGCATTCGTAGCTACTACTTGGCGCTTACTATTCATAACAAAAACAGCATTCTCCATACTGTCAAAAAGTTCATTTCTGGCTATTGTTAAATACTCCGTACCGGGATTGTTTGCTATAGCTATATACAGAAGGACAATACTGATGCAACTTGTAATCATTGTCATGTCTATTTCAAGTTCGGAAACAAGCGCAATAATATTACCAGCTATGGTTAGGCAAATACTTATTACAATCAGCCCGGAGGGCAGCGCGTAACCGCTGGGCTGCTTGTTATGCTGAGTTACAACTATAACTACTGACGCCATGGTAATTATATAGCTATATATAAGGTGCACATAGAACCACCAATTCCATGCGTAAGTTGCGACATGAAGCGGCGCAATCGAAACTATTTCATGCGCGTATCTAATTAAAAAGTTGAGTTGTGGAATTAGTATTACTAAAGTTGTACAAAACGGAATTATACACAATATTATCTTTAGCTTTTTTGTGATGTATTTCCCTTGCTTATAGAAAAAAGCAATTAGCATTAAAAGCATTACCGGAAGGAACGAGATAAAAGTAAATGCCAGATTATCGAAGTACAATGCAAGCGTTTCATTTGAAGTTATGCGGTAAAGAATAACACTAAAGAGCCAACCTGAAACGCAGCCTCCTACCATAAAATAAGCACGCGCCAAACGCCTGTCCGTACACTGAAACATACAAATCACTACAGTGGCTGTTATAAAAATCAGTAATACGGCGCATATAGCATTCAGCACGAGATCAGTCATAAAGTTACTCCTCGGTTAAACTACATAAATGCGATTGAATTAAAAAAGTTATATCATAAATAATTGCAATCCATACAATAATATACTCTTTCAGCGAAATTATCAAACGATATAAACATAATTTTCAACATAATCCATTAATTTATAGTGCTCTTCCTGCCTTGTTGACCAAGTCATTCGTTTAGTTTAGTATTTAATGGTATATATCAGTTGAAATATTTGGAGGCAATCCATGGAAAAGAAAAAGCAAATAGGTAAAACACGTTTTTGGATATTAATGTGGATGCTTGGCCTTGCGGGGCAGCTTTGCTGGAACATAGAAAACCAGTGGTTCAATACGTTTGTCTATGCTAAAATCGCCAAGGATTCCACCATTGTCACGCTGATGGTGATATCAAGCGCCATTGTCACCACATTTTCTACCTTCCTATTCGGCACCTTGTCCGACCGCATTGGTACAAGGCGCAGATTTGTCTCCATAGGATATATTGCATGGGGTATTTGCACAATTATATTTGGATTCACTGAATTTATCGCCACCGGAGCTGTGGGCCCAGGCGCAAAGGCCTCCGTTTTGGCGGCGGTGCTCGTTATTTTAGTCGATGATGTTATGAGCTTCTTTGGCAGCATGGGTAATGACAGCGCTTACAATGCATGGAGCAATGATATGACAACTAGCGAAAACCGTGGCCAAGTTGGGGCGGTGCTGGCAATACTGCCCATTATCGGAACCATTGTTGGCACGGTGCTGGGAGGCATACTCATCGGCAGCAATGACAACTACCAGTCGCTGTTTTGGATTATGGGCATTTTCGTTATAGCCGTTGGAGTGCTTTCACTCTTTTTATTAAAGGACTCCCCCACGCTTAAACCGCATAAAGAAGGGAAGCTTCTTTCAGCAACTCTCCACGGTATTTAGGTTCCGTGGCTTTTTCTCGCAAATGGAGCTACTGATAGCCTGTATTACTACCACCGTATTTTTCACTTCCTTTAACATCTATTTCGTGCATATGGGCAACTGGCTTATTTACCGTATGGGTTTCGATGCCTGACCTTATGGGCCTTATCCAAGGGCTTGGGCTGCTGCTAGCCTCACTGCTGGTCGTCCCGGCTGTCGGACTCATAAATCGCAACAAAACGCCTTTTGCGGCAGCTTGGGCTGTAGCAATAAACATTATTGGACTTTTAATGCTTAGTATTTTCATACGGCCCAGTACTGTCGATACTGCGGCAGTATTCTCTTTGGCCAACCTTTCGTTGTTTTTGGCCGTATTTCTCGCAGGCGCCGGATATATAGTTGTGGTCCAAACCATGACCATGTGGGTAAAGCAGTTATACCCCGAGGAAAGTCGCGGCCAGTTTGAAGGCATAAGAATATTGTTTTTCATACTTATCCCCATGTTTATCGGTACAATCATCGGCAATATCATTATTAAAAACGGCGCCGGAACTATCATAAACGCATACGGTATTTATGAAAACATCCCTACGGAAGCCATTTATATGTGGGCGGCTGTTGTTGCGCTGCTTACCTTTATCCCCCTGTTTTTTGCCTCGCGATTGTACCGTTACAGAGTGAATGCCACTGATGTAAAGCCTTAACATAATCAATCCTGCGCCGAATAACTGATAACAGGAGAATATTCAATGACAAATACAAACAATCTACACCCCTTGTTTACCCCATGGGGCGAGGTAATTGACAAACAGTGCCCCTTGAGTGATTATCCCCGCCCACAGCTGCGGCGCGATAACTGGCAATGCTTGAATGGCATGTGGCAATACGCTATTAGAGATGGAGATGCGCAACCTGAGAATTGGGATGGTGACATATTGGTTCCATTCTCGCCGGAAAGCCTGCTCTCAGGAGTAGGGAGACAATTACTACCGGGGCAAACGCTGTGGTATTACCGTGAGATACAGTTACAAAAGCCTGCTGCTGACAACAGTCTTCTCCTGCATTTTGGCGCTGTGGATCAACACTGCCGTGTATGGTGCAACGGACATCTATTAGGCGAACATTCCGGCGGGTACTGGCCATTTAGCTTCGATGTCACAAATGCGCTTAACGGTGATACCGCTGCGATTACATTGGCGGTAACTGACGACACCGATACCAGCAACGAAGCCTGGGGAAAGCAAACGATAAAGCGCGGTGGCATCTGGTATACCGGTCAGAGCGGCATTTGGCAAACGGTGTGGTGTGAGGAGGTTCCAAAACAGTATATTAAGGGACTGAAAATAACTCCGCGGTGGCGTAATGGCGAGGTTGAATTCACAGTCATGGGAAGTGTCGGTGAAGGTAAAGTGCAAGTATTTGCTAACGGCACTCCAATAGCCGAGGCCCTAATTGAAAATAATTTTGCAAAACTGACTCTTCCCCATTTTAGAAGTTGGAGTCCAAGCGACCCGTTTCTGTATGATGCGAGGATATGCGCTGGTAAGGATGTTGTATACAGTTACTTTGGTATGCGTGAATTTGGCGTAGCGGCTGGCTCTGACGGCATTATGCGATTAACACTAAATGCAGAGCCAATTTTTCATAACGGGATTTTAGACCAGGGCTACTGGAGTGACGGTATGTATACCCCACCCTGTGACGAAGCCATGGAATTGGAAATAAGCCGGATAAAAGATATGGGCTTTAATATGCTTAGAAAGCATATTAAAATTGAGCCGCTGCGCTGGTATTACCACTGCGATAGACTAGGTATGCTTGTGTGGCAGGATTTTGTGAGTGGCGGCGGCCCATACAAAAAATGGGTAGTGCAGGCGGCCCCCTGGCTGGGTATGAACTTTAGCGACGGCCCTAAGGGCTACGCGCGCCTTGGCAGGCAAAGTGATGATGGACGTAAAGCATTTTTACGTGATTCTAAGCGTACAATAGAGTTACTTTATAACACGGTATCTTTATCTGTATGGGTTCCATTTAACGAGGGCTGGGGTCAATTTGATGCTTCCGCCATGTATGAGTATGTGAAAAAAACAGACGCAACCCGCATTGTAGATCACGCCAGCGGCTATTTCGATCAGGGCGCAGGAGATTTCCACAGTTATCATATTTATTACAAGCGGTTTCGCCCTAAAAATGCTAAAACGCCAAACCGTGTGCTTGCGCTGACCGAATTTGGCGGCTACAGCCTTCCTATCGACGGGCATATGGCGTCTGACCAAGTTTATTTGGCTATAAGATTTTAAAAACACAGCGGGAATGGCATGAGGCGCTTTTGAGATTATACAACAAAGATGTTCTCCCAGCTATTAAAAAAGGTATGGGTGCAATTGTGTACACCCAGGTCAGTGACGTTGAGGATGAAATAAACGGACTGTTTACTTATGATAGACGGGTTACTAAAGCTGATACATCAAAAATAAGAAAACTGAACGATACTGTGTATGTTACCTTTAATAAAATGGCGGGAAAATAGCTGCGCCACGCCAGTGTTATCATAGCCCGCGAGCGGCTTTATGGGTGATATTTAGCTGCCACAGTGTCAAATATAGATTTAGTACATATAATACTATACTGAAAATATTCTATGTGAGGTAATCTGCTATTTTTAATATTTCACGCGGGGTTGCCATTATGGTTACATATAATTGTTTCAGGCATCTCAATCACATGCCTGCTTGTAAAGCCTTTAATAATAATCGCTGTTCCTGCTGCGCGCAAAAAAAACAAATTAGTTCAACAGGTAATGTCACATATACTGCCACTACACCCATGGGTTTTGATAATCACAATCCTAATGCATGTTGTTCTCAAATTCACGGCATGCCATCAAACAGTATAACTGCGTCACCCGTGGACTATAGTAGTGTCGACCTGAATTTGTCAAAGGGGGATACGATTTTGTCAAGACATCAAGCGGATAATAACAGCCCTGACACGTCTTTAGTATCAGATGACATATCGATATTGGATACGCCTTCTAACAGCAGTGCTGATATTACTTTTGCGTCAGAGGAAGTACCGCTAACTGAACTCCATGCTTGTGACAACAATTTTCAATCCGCTAATACACTTATCGAAGCCACAGACCGTTTTATTGGCACTATAGCCGAATTTCTCGCCCGTGCAAATATAGATAACAATAAAGATGCAAAGCTTTGCGGCCTGCTCCATTTTAAAGAATGGTGGGAATTAGTCGGGGTGAATATTTGTGTGAATGGAGAGCAAATCTCCGGCATACCTATGTCTATCACAGAAGATGCCATACGCGTAATCGATAACGATTACAGCTATTTTATCCCTCTTGAAAAAGTGGACTATATTCGCACAAACGACGGGCTTTTTATCCGATTTTGACTCATAAAACTTTTGCCCAATGCACAAGCTAATTATATATATATATGGTACTCCTGTTGCGGCGCAATCGTAAAGCTTCTAATCGTAAAGCTTTTATGCTTGTGCCGCATATTGGCAAAGGCGCAAACAAATTTTGTCTGCGCCCCTGCTTAATGCTTAATTATATCTTAGAAGGCTTTTAAGTATAATTATTTGTATTTTGCGAATAGCTATTTATATGAGCGCTTGCAATCGTCGTTGTCGTAGTCGTAGCCGTTATCATTGCCGTCGCGATTACCATTGTAGTCATAATCGCAGTCACAATCATCATCGGCACAGAAGCGTGTAAGCTTCATCTTGGGTTCAACAACAGCCGTAATGTGCTTAAATGGAATATAAATAACCCTGCTGCGCTTATCGATTATTTCAACGCTATCATTGTTTGAGTCGAGGTCTATACCACAGTACCTTACTCCATCTTCGGTAAGAATCTCTACCGGCTGGCCTTTATAGTGTTTAAACAAACATTCTAAATTCATTATATGAATCTCCTTAAAAACATTAAATAATATGTACGGGGATACTTTTATGTATTTTTCTCCCGCACAATAATAGTATATGTAGATGTAATAAATATGTGCTAAAGTCGTTTATAAATACTATGACAGGCATATATATATACTTATCCCCCCGCAGTTTACCCAATTGCAGGGGGACTTATGAAAAAATATGTTCTTGAACTATTCTTGCATATTAACTTCAGAATTTTAATTCTTTAAATCTGCGCATAGCTTCCGTGACATCCCTGCGGCTGCCAAACGCCGTCAAACGGAAAAATCCCTCGCCGTTTGTGCCAAAACCCGCGCCAGGCGTACCGACAATATTGGCTTCCTCAAGCAGATAACTAAAAAACTCCCACGAACGCATTCCGTTCGGGCATTCAAGCCAAATGTATGGCGAATTTCTTCCCCCGGTGAACCAAATCCCAAGCTCTTCCAGTGCTTGCGCGATTATCCTCGCATTATCAAGATAATAGCTTATACTCTCATTGATTTCTTTTAGCCCCTCTTCGCTGAATACTGCTTCCGCTCCACGTTGAACAATATACGGCACGCCATTAAATTTAGTCGTCTGCCTGCGCAGCCAAAGCGCGTTTAGTTTTGTACCGCCACGCACCAGTTCTCGTGGAACTACCGTATAGCCACAGCGCGTGCCTGTAAACCCCGCCGTCTTTGAGAGCGAACAAAATTCTATCGCACATTCCCGCGCGCCGTCGACTTGATAAATGCTTGTCGGCAAGACCTTATCGCGCACAAAAATCTCATATGCGCTATCAAACAATATAACCGCGTCGTTTTCAAGAGCATAGTCCACCCACGCCTCGAGCTGCTCCTTACTATAAACAGCGCCAGTTGGGTTGTTCGGTGAGCACAAATATATGATGTCCGGCTTAATATTTTTTTCAGGCATGGGCAAAAAGTCGTTACTTGAATTCCCGCTGATATAATCAATTTTCCTCCCTGCCATTATGTTTGTATCAACATAAACAGGATATACGGGATCGGGTATTAGCACTGTATTATCAGGAGAAAAAATATCAAGTATATTGCCAAGATCGCTTTTTGCGCCATCGCTTATAAATACCTCATCTTCACTTAACTTTACACCCTTTTTATTGTAGTACCCGCATACCGCGTTGCGCAAAAAAACGCAGCCTTGCTCCTCGCCATAGCCACGAAAAGTATCGGCAGCGCCCATTTCCAGCGCGGCGTTCTTCATAGCTTCAACCACAACCGGAACAAGCGGAAGCGTAACGTCGCCAATACCAAGGCGTATCACTTCCCTTTCTGGATTTGATGCTTTATAATCACGCACTTTTTGCGCTACACCTGAAAACAAGTAACTGTCCTTGAGATTAAGATAGTTTTCGTTGATATTCATACCATTGTCTCCCCCTTTATCACCGTCATCAGTACCACATGCATACTGCGTCTGTAAAATTTACTTTTCGAATACCCGTATACAATAGTTGGCTATCGTTTTGTTATTTAGTCATCCACAATCGTTCCTTGTACCTACAAATTGTACTCTCCTGCCCATTGCCTCAAATAGAAATATATCTTTGCCAGCCTGCCCGGTTCTGTTCCCTCTCTATCTTTGTTCCAATCGCCCTCTTCTATTACACAACCGAACCGCATTAACCCCTGAGGGCGTATAACGCTCGGCGGCGTTTCGCAGATTATCCCGCTTTGGTATAGTAAGCCATAAACAAACTCCGAGCAATATAAACGATAAGTGTATTTATGTGCCTTCCCCGTCCAAGCGAAAAACAACCCGGCATAATTGTACCTGTACTTGATAGCATTTCTTATATATTCTTGAACTAATTCATTAACCTTTTCATATTGCTCATTATTATTTTTAGTTCAATAACTGCATATGGCAGCACTTTGCACCTTTTGAAAACACCTTCATTAACATTCTCCTGACAGAAGCCGCCCGAAAAAGGGTTATTGGGTTTCAGCCTGCCAAAACTATACATAGCATTTAATTTATCATCAAAAGCAATAGAAGCATGGGTATACTTATCGCCAGACAAATATGCAATCGATCGTGAAACGATTGTCGTGGTACGAGTCAGGACAATATAAATACTTTTTTGCCGCATCCAACAGTACCTCCTATTTCTTATAACAGTATACAGGGTACCGTTATATAATACATGAAAAATTGTTTAAGAAAAGATTAAATTGTGTTTTGGAGTGTAAATAACCAAAAAACTAGCTAATTGGCTATAAGACTGACAAATGTTTAGCCAAAAACACTTGCAAAGTCTTAACTTAATTCAGATATATTGCCAACTTTTTTAAAAAATAGTTTAATTATGGTATCATAAAAAAGGACTGAACTAAATGCACAAACTAAAGCGGCACATTTATATTAAGGGAGATATTATGGAAATTGTAGTATTTCATGGTAGCCCGCGTAAGGGCAATACTTATAGAGCAACTAGCATTTTTATGGACGAGATGGCCAAAATGAAAGATGTTCATTGTGTTGAGTTTTTCTTTCCACAAGCGCTGCCCGATTTATGCACTTACTGTCAGCTTTGCCTTGGCAATCCGCGTGATAATTGCCCGCACTCTAAATATGTCGACCCTATATATAGCGCTATACTAAAAGCGGACGCGCTTATTTTTACTACACCGCACTATGGCGCATGCTCTATGTCGTCAAGTATGAAAAATTTGCTTGATCATTTGGATTTTTTTACATTGAATGTTGCCCCGCACGAAGAAATATTCAGCAAAAAAGCATTTATAATTACAACTGCCGCAGGCTCAACAGCCGCAAGTAAGCCAATAAGTAAGTACCTGAAAAACTGGGGCATAAATAGAGTTAATTCACTAGGTATTCGTATGTTCACGAATGTTTGGGATAGTATGCCAAAATCAAGACAGGAGAAATTGGAAAGACGGCTAAGAAAAGCCGCATGCAGATTTTATGACGCCAAAAAGAAACGTCCATATATTTCAGCAATATTTATGTACTATATGTCAAAATTCATATTGAAAAAATTTGTTGGCAGCAAAGCATACTCGTATAAATATTGGGAGAACAAAGGATATTTTACAAGAATACCATTTTAAGTGCAAATAAAATTTGTTAACAACACCACAATAAACCTTTTGCATGTCGCAACGAGTACCGGCGCGGATGAAATGCAGACTTTTAGGATTGCTATAGCGCAAACTCTTTCGTTTGTTGTAGTACTCACTCTATTTCTGTTTTTATGTAAGAAAGAACGATCGCAATGCTAATAGCGCTCAACTGCCTATAGATTACGTCGCTTGACCTCATTCGCTATACATTATAAAATAAGTTAACATCTTTATTAATAAAAACTTTCTCATACAGGCATCAAAACTAAAATGTCTGCAGGTGAGCTAATGAACAATCAAACGCCGCCTATTATACCCAACGGGCAGCGTTTAATGCGTTTGAATGTTGTTGCCCATTAGGTTGGGCTAAAAGGAGATAAAACCTTGTTAAAGGACGCAAAAATCAAAACAAAATTATTAATATCTACCGCGATAGCCATTCTTGCATCATTATTAATATCCCTGAGTGGTTTTTTAAACATTGGCAAAATGAATAACATAATTGACAAGAATGATCTTCTTGTTGTTCAACCCCTCGTATATTTAAATAGCATCACATTCTATATAGGGCAAATAGAGTCCCTTGTCCTTCGTGGCGCAATACTTGAAACCGAAGGCGACGTGCACGAGGATTTGTTTGATACTATAAGCTCCTATCAGGATAATATTCGCGTTAATATTAACAGCTATTTGGATAGTTTAAACAGCACAGACTACGAAAATGACAAGCAGTCTAAAGTTATATCAGAATTAAGCGTTAGAATATCGGAATGGTCACAGGAAATTGACAGTGTAGCTCGACTTGCCCTGAACGGTCAAAAAGAAGCTGCCGTTGAGCGGCTGTATGATACGGCTATACCAAAAGGGCTGCTCATAAATGAACTCCATGCGGATCTCATTGCAATAAGTGAGAATCAAGCCGCCGAAAGCCGCGAGATTGCAAAAAAGAGCTATACATCGACTACGGTGCTTATGGCAGGCCTTCTACTGCTCATAACCACAATAATGATATTCTTGGATGCTGCGAATACAAATAATATAAATAAATCTGTTACCATAATCGTTACCGCGGCGGAAGCGTTCGCCGATGGTAACACCAATATGGGCGATATTAAGCTGCCCGATGATGAAATGGGTCAAATTGGGCATGCGCTAACGCGAGTGGCAAACAATATATCCGGCCTGCTGGGTGATATCTACAAGGTATTTACAGACGCCCGCGCCAGCCTATTAAGTAACAGAGCAAACGCGGAGTTGTATAAAGGCGATTACTATAAAATACTTAATGGGGTTAATATGACGATAGAAGCGTTCTGCCGCCATTTTGACGCTATGCCTGAAGTAATCGCATTTTTTGACCCTATGGGCTTACTTTTATACGGCAACAAAGCCATGCACGAATTTCTGGCGCAATTTAGACTTGATGCCGCTGATGAGCATTTGCTTGGAAGCATATATTCATCAGGTAATTCCAATGTTTTGCCTGAAGAAGCGGCCGAGATTTTTTCAAGTACTCTAAGACAGGCATACTTTCGACTAATGTTTCCAAAAGTGTCAATGGCGTAACATACTCATTCGGGCTATCGCTCCGCCGTGTTACTTAAGACTCGAAGATGATAACAGCAAGCTTACGTGCATTATGCTTGCAATGACGGATATTACGGAAGTCATGCGGGCAAAAAGCGAGGCCGAGCAGGCCAACCTATTTCAAAAGCGAGTTCCTCTCAAATATGAGTCACGAAATAAGAACACCAATGAACGCCATCCTCGGAATGACGCAAATCGCCAACCAATCTAAGGATATGGGAAAAATAAAAGAATGTATTGATAAAATTGAAAGCTCATCACACCATCTTTTAGGGCTGCTAAACGATATACTCGATATGTCAAAAATCGAAGTCGGTAAACTTGATTTCTCTGAAGAAGCGTTTAAGCTTTCAGATACGGTTTTGTTTGCGGTTTCATTAATGCAATCAAAAACCGAAAGCGAACATGTTACAATAACCCATGATATAGATATTAAAAATGAATACGTTATATCTGACAGTATGAGGCTTAAACAGGTTATACTCAACCTTCTGTCTAACGCCGTAAAGTTTTCACCGCATGGCGGCAAGATAAGTATCTCGGTTAAGGAGAATGAAACAGGTAGCGAAACTTCAAAATACGTTTTTTCGGTATCGGATCAAGGCATTGGCATGAGTGATAAACAGAAGATTAGGGTGTTTAAGTCGTTTGAACAGGCTGACAGCAGCATTTCGAAGCGCTTTGGTGGTACGGGACTTGGTCTTGCAATATCAAAAAGCATCGTTGAGATAATGGGCGGCAGTATTTGGGTGAAAAGCGCGCTTGGCTTAGGCAGCACATTCAGTTTTGAAGTTCCGCTTAAAATAATAGAAAACAGCGGCGAATACAGGATTGAAGAGTCGTCCGCAGCTGGAGCTGACGGTGATCCCCTGTCTCCAGCCGATCTTAAAGGAATGCGCGTGCTGCTTGCTGATGATATTGAAATAAACCGTATTATCGTACTTGAGATGCTCATGGATACGGGTATTAAAATAGATGAAGCCCGAAACGGCCTTGAGGCTGTTGAAATGTTCAAAAATTCTCCTGACGGATACTATGATATTATTCTTATGGATGTACAAATGCCCGAAATGGACGGTTATGAGGCCACGAAGAAAATCAGGGGCATGAACCTACCCGATGCCAAATCAGCAATTATAATTGCAATGACCGCTAACGCGTTAAAAGCCGATGTGGATAACGCCCTTGACTCAGGAATGAACGGACATATTGCAAAACCCATAGACTTCCATGCGGCAATAAAATTACTAAAAGAAGTATCAGCAAGGTAATAAGGAAAAATCAGGCGGCAAATTATTCTTTCCAAATATAAATAAGGAGGGATCATCTTTGAAAAAATTCTGTTTCGTAATGATAATTATCATTGCGCTTAGCCTTATAGTCGGGTGCAATAATGACAAGGTTACAACCGCGGACGGCAAAGTCGAATTAATTGTTGTTACTCCGTTCAGCGAAAACGACGGAAACAGAAAAAACTTTATGACAGCCGTAAGGGCTTATGAAGAAGCTACCAGCAATACAATAATTGACGTTGAAACAGAATCTGTAGACGAAAACTGGAAGCTCGGCGTATTAGAAGATTTTCGTAATGGAAATGAGCCGGACGTAATAAATTTCTTTATTGGCGCTGATGCGGATGAGCTCATTAAAAACGGAAAGCTTATGCCAATTACTGAAATCCGCAAAGAATTCCCCGACTATGCCTCAAACATGAAGGAATCACTCATGCCTGTCTCAACTTATGACGGGCGTCAGTATGCAGTTGCTGTATACGGCTATTGGGAGGGTCTGTTTGTAAATAAAAAAGTGCTTGAAAACTGTGGGGTGGAGGTTCCGAAAGTCGATTACACATGGGAGCAGTTCCTTTTAGATTGCCAAAAAATCAGGGATAACGGTTACACACCCATAGCCTGCTCGCTGATGCAAATCCCCCACTATTGGTTTGAGTACAGTGTTTTTAACAATGGCACTGTCGCGAGTCACACTAAAATACCTGCTTCTGTCGACGATGCCATCGGCCAAAACTGGATTGCTGGATTAAAAGACATTAAATTGCTGTATGATATGGGATTCTTCCCCGAAAATACTAACGAAGTTGATGACGATACTACCTCATTAATGATTTTGAATAATGAAGCGGCGTTCCTTCTTGAAGGCTCGTGGAAAGTCGGCTGGTTCCAAAGCAGGGCAGCGGAAATGGGAATTGATATAGATAATTTTACAGTTACGTATTTCCCCTCAAAGGGCCTGCGGAAGCCTACCGACGCAGTCGGCGGCTTTTCAATGGGATATTGTATTACTAAAAAAGCCTGGGATAACCCGGTAAAGCGCAAAGTCTGTGTTGAGTTTGTCACGGCAATGACTACCGACGAGGTGACGTCTACATTTGGGGAGTTGACCGTTACCGCACTAAAAAACGGCGTTATACCTTCGAGCAAAAACTTGGACATGCTCGCTCAATCCACAGTTAATATGACAAAGGGCTGTACCGCAATGGTTCCGGCTACGCAGGATTCACTGCAACCCGAAGCGCGTGATGTGCTCTTTAAGAATATTTCTAATATTGTTACAGGTACAATCACAGCTGAGGAAGCACTCGCGCAATGCCTTAGTATTGAGCAATAATTACATATTATTTTTGGCCACTCTAAATATTGCGGAACCAATTAAAAAGAAACACGGCTACGCTTGCTTCATATATTTTTTATTATTATAGAGTATGCTATACTTATGCAATAAATAATTCTTGAGGGATGTCATGCAAAATAAACAACGATGGCCATTATTGATTTTGGGCGCAATAGTCCTGCTGTTTCTTGGTTTGATATACGCGTGGAGCATTTTTCGCGCGCCATTGAACGCCATATTCCCGTCATGGACTGTCTCGGAGCTTTCCATGAACTTCACAATATCCATGATTTGTTTTTGCCTTGGCGGCTTTTTTTCCGGAAGGCTTCAAAAGCATATTTGCCCAAAGGTAATTATGCTTATTGCCGCGGCGTTATTGTTTACCTACTTTTTTTAGCGTGTCATTTCTCCCTACGGGAAATTCGGCTAAAAGCCTCGTTATGCTCTACATTTTTTACGGCGTGCTTTGCGGCCTTGGTGTGGGCATGGGCTATAATTCCGTAATATCAACCGTTACAAAATGGTTTTTAGATAAACCCGGCCTTGCTTCCGGCACGCTTATGATGGGCTTTGGCCTTGGCGGGATTATACTTGGCAGCTTAATTAATGCGATTATTGAAAGCAATGGTGTATTCCTTACGTTTAAAATCATAGCGTGCGCAATATTGCTTGTGCTGCTCATAGGTGCGTTTATCATAAAATTGCCTGCATCAAGTCCCGTAGCAAGCGAAAGTATTAATAAATCACCCAATAAAGAAGGTCTTAATGACTTATCCCCCGCGCAAGTCGTTAAAACATCTGCGTTTTGGTATTGCTTTATGTGGGCAATTATGACCGCAAGCTCGGGGCTAATTATAATAAACAGCGCTGCCACTATCGCTCTTTCGTTTGGCGCTTCCGCAATACTTGGGCTGGTTGTTTCTGTCTTTAACGGGCTTGGGCGTTTGATATTTGGCCTGATATTCGATAAACTAGGCAGAAGTAAAACTGTGTTAATAAACTGCGTATCATTGTTATTGGGGGGTATTTCGCTTACAATAGCCGCATTGTTCAATATTGTAGTATTATTGGTCGTCGGGCTTTTATTCGTTGGGTTGAGCTATGGCGGCTGCCCGACAATATTATCGGCATTTATGCTTAATTCCTTTGGAGCGAAGCATCACCCGGCAAATTTCAGTGTTATAAATTTTCACCTTATTCCCGCAGCCCTGTTTGGGCCTACCATATCAAGCTTTCTGTTTAATCTTTCGGATGGATCGTATACATCCACGTTTGTTGCGATAATAATACTGTCTGCAATTGGGTATACCATAAGCTTGTTGATGAACAAGGCGGCTGCGCGCTTGGAGAAATAACATAACTATGTGATGTATGTGCAGCATATCGTACTGTTAAACTATATTGCGTTCCATTGAATGTTTGCAAGGCATAAGTATAGTTTATATAAAATACTACTCGTAACATTAATGTGGGGAAAAATGCGAAACCAATTTGCTTTAAAATTATATTCGAATATTTTATTCGGAGCCGATACTATGTCATCCTTAAGCCGTATACTTTCCCAGTACGGCAATAAGGTAATGGTTGTTTCGTGCCCGCATCATGATAGTATTGTTAAACAGCTTAAAGATGCAATTTCAAAATTGCGTTCGGAAGGTTTTGAAATTATTCTGTATGACGCAATCAGTCCTATCCTTACAACGATTGATATCGACAGCGCATGTGAAATAGCGCGTACCGCAAATGTGAGAGCAATTGTCGGTTTTGGTGGCGCCGCCGCGATTGATGCCGCAAAGGCTATTGCTGTTGGCTTCAATCACACAAGTGGAATATGGAATTATTGCGAAAGATCAAGTCCTAAGTCTAAAATGGATACATCCAAGCTCTTACGAGTCATAGCTGTATGTACAACGTTTTGTGGCGGCGCTCATGTATTACCTTTTGCCATGGTCACAAACCCAATGCTCAAGCTCAGGTCAAAGCTTGTAAAAAGTATGTACCTATGCCCGTCCGCCGTAATAGTTGATACTAAATTGATGCTCGAAACACCTACTGAATTCTGCGCTCATACGGGGTTTTCCTCTTTTTCTAATGCGCTCAAAGTATATATGTCCGCGCAGGCCTCGCCGTTTGAGGAACTGCTCTCATTAGAGGCAATCAGATTGGTTACTCAGTATATGCCCCGGGTGCTTTCAAAAGAAACTGATATATTTGCCCGCAGTCAAGTTGCCTATGCGGATACGCTTGCGGGTTTGAGTGCTATGAATTTAGGCGTTAGCGTACCGGAAATTATCAGCAACTCAATTGCTGCGAACTATCCTAATATTTCGCAGGGGCAATCATTAGCTCTCTCTTATCCCATGTACCTTGAGGCTGTCCCGTCAACCCTTGAAAGTAAATACGCCGCTATCGCGCGATTATTTGATAAAGAGCTTGCTGACTCACCTGATAACGAGGCGGCTGTCAGGCTTAAAACCTTGCTATTCTCATGGCTTGACGATAATAAAATTTACAAGAGCTGCGATTCCCTCTCCGTTTCCCCTGATATGATTGAGATAATCGTAAGCGAGATAATGAGTGCGGCAAACGAAGTTACTACCCATCTGCCGCTGAACGAAGCGTATATGCGCTCTTTTGTCAGGAACCTTTGGGAAGGTTAAAACCAATAATATTAGTTAAGTTGATGAATTATGGTTTAATTGTTGGCAATCTCCCGCATTTTATTTGCATATATTTTTTCAGCCTCTTTAAGTATTTCGCTATAATCGCCATTATGCTTATCATCACAGATTTTTTGAGCCGCTTTTTGTGCTAGAAGTAAAGTACCCATATCTTTCGCCAGATGTATTGCCTTCATATCATCAACGCCATGCTGCCTTGTCCCCCAAAATTCACCTGGACCACGTAGCTCTAAATCCTTTTGAGCAATAATAAACCCGTCGTTTGACCTCACCATAATATTAAGCCGCTCTTGTACTTGATTGCCTTGTTCATCGCTCAATAGAAAACAAAATGACTGATCTGCACCCCGGCCTACGCGCCCGCGCAATTGATGAAGCTGTGCAAGCCCAAACCTATCGGCATTTTCAATTACCATGACTGTGGCGTTTGTTATATCTATGCCGACTTCAATAACTGTTGTGGATACGAGTATATCCGCTTTTCCAAGCCGAAAATCCTCCAGTACTTGATTTTTTTTATCCGGCCGCATACGCCCATGCAATAATTCCGTTTTTAGTTGCGGCAGATTCTTTTTAACTATTTCAAATACTTCTTCCGCGCTTTTTGAGTTTATTATGTCGGATTTTTCCACAAGCGGACATACTACGTAGCACTGCCGCCCGCGGCTTACCTCTCGTTCAATAAAGCCGTACATATCTGCCCGCTTATTTTCAGGCACTATTCTTGTTATTACGGATTTTCGTCCCTCCGGCATTTCGTCCAATATGGAAAGCTCTAAATCACCATAAAAAAGCATAGCAAGTGTTCTGGGTATCGGCGTTGCGCTCATTACAAGTACATCGGGCGCAGCTTTCGCCTTATTGGTAAGCGCCGCTCGCTGGCGCACGCCAAAGCGATGCTGCTCGTCCGTAACCACAACACCAAGATTACGAAACTCTACACCTTCTTGAATTATGGCGTGAGTGCCAACGATTATTTTTATTTCACCGTTTGCAATTTTTTTATATACTGCTTCCTTTTCCGATTGTTTTAACTCCCCGCTCAAAAGCCCTGCCGCATCGCCGTATTGGCGATTTAATAACGCGTAATGCTGTTGAGCAAGCAATTCAGTAGGCGCCATAAGCACAGCCTGATAACCGTTTTTTGCGGCTATATAGAGCGCGTAAAATGCTATTGTCGTTTTACCCGACCCAACATCACCCTGCAACAGTAGGTTCATCGGCGCACGGCTTTTCATTCCGCCCTCTATTTCACGCATTACTTTTACTTGGGCGTTTGTAGGTGTAAACGGCAAAGTTCTTATGTATTTATCATAAGCCCCGTTTACGTTAAACTCTATGCCATCTTTCCTGCTATGCTCCAACTTTCTTAGCTCCATTGCCAAGAGATAATAAAGCATATCCTCAAACGTCAATCGCTTTAGTGAATGTTGAAGCGCTTCATCGTCATTTGGGAAATGCGCATTTTTAAGCGCGTCATAAATTCCGCATAATTGGTAATCCTCAAGTAATTTTAACGGGAAACTTTCGGTTATACACCCTAAGCCTTGCTTAAACGCAATATGCATAACATTGCGAATATTGGCTTGCGTTAGACCTTTCTTTAGAGGATATACGGGCAAAATGCCGGGTAAATTATTTGTTATTAGCGGGTTTACGAGTTTAACTCCCCGTGTGCAATCAACCCTGCCCGAAAAATAATATTCATCGCCCGCCTTTACTTGACGCATTCTATACGGCTGGTTATACCATACAAGTTGTATCTCTCCTTCGATGTCAGCGCCTGCTACCACAACCATGCTTAATCCTGTGCGTACCCTAATCACCCTTGGGGCTTTTGTGATTTTTAATTTAAGTACAGTCAGTTCTCCATGCTTAACTAAGCTGCTGTAACTAAGCTCTGAATAGTCGTCATATGACCGCGGAAGAAAATAAATAAGGTCGAAAAGCGTAAAAACGGAAAGCTTATTAAAAGCTTCCTCTCGAGCCTCACCTATCCCCTTTAATGTTGATATCGGTTGATTTAACATGACGCTTCCTGATATTTAATACTATTAAATAAAGTTCGCCCGCAATGCTAATTGCGGGCGAACTGAAAAATAATAATTATTCCACTGAGAAGAAGTAGTAGTAAATTGGCTGCCCGCCTTCTTCGACTATGAATTCAATTTCCTCATACTCGGCCCCCAGCACATCCACAAGCTCCTGTGCAGTAGCCTGTTGCATACTTTCGCCGTAAAAAATAGTTACAATACAGTCGTCATAACCGATTTCTTTAATCATCATCCGTAGCAAATCCAGCGAGGTATCTTGGGGCGATTCACCAACAGTCACAATTTTGTTATTCATAAGGCCGATAGTGTCGTCCTTGTGAATTTGCGTACCGTTAAGGGATGTATCCCTGATTGCGTATGTAACTGAGCCCGATATTATTTTTGTAACAGCCTCTTCCATACGGGTTTTATTTTCTTCGGGCTTTAAATCTGGGTGGAATGCCATTGCGGCGGCAATTCCCTGCGGTATTGACTTAGTAGGTATAACAATTACGTTGCACTCACTTACCTCGGCAGCTTGCTGCGCGGCTAAAATTATGTTGCTGTTATTCGGTAATACATATACATTGCGCGCGTTAACTCTGAATATGGTTTTAGAAAGATCCTCAATACTGGGGTTCATAGTCTGCCCGCCCTGCACAAGCGCATCTACTCCAAGGTCTTTCATTACCGATGCTATGCCATCGCCTACCGTTACGGCTATAATGGCAAACTCTTTTTCATTCTCTTTACGTTTTTGCTGTATCTCGCGGTTCTGCTCGCGCATATTTTCGATTTTAATTTTATCGATTTCACCTAAACGTAAAGCAAATTGCAGTATCTTACCGGGCGCGGAAGAGTGTACGTGGATTTTTATCATGCCCGCGTCTTCCGCAACAACAACCGAATCGCCTATGCTGACTAATTTTTCCCTGAACTTATCGATATCGTCTGAAGTAATAGTATCAGTAAGATTAGTAATAAAAAATTCCGTGCAATATGGGTAACGAATATCGAAAACTTCAGCTAAAGATAATACGTCCTCTTCTGGCGCTGCATTTTGTATGTTTATATCTTCCTGCTCGCCTATTTCCTCGCCGTCAATCGCCATTTTAAAACCGCGGTAAATTGTAAGCAGGCCCTTGCCCCCAGAATCGATTACGCCGGCTTCTTTAAGAACCTACAAAAGATCCGGGGTCTTTAAAAGAGCTCTTTCGCCCTCATCTACCATTAAGTCAATTAATGTGTAGACATTTGCACCGCGACTCGCGGCCTCCTCAACGGCCTCGGAGATCATACGCGCTACTGTAAGCATTGTACCTTCTTTGGGCTTCATTACAGCCTTATATGCCGCGCTTGTCCCCATTTTCAGTGCATTGCAAAGTAGCTCGGCATCCATATCGTCAGCATCCTTAAGAGCCCTTGAGAAGCCCCGAAAAAGCTGTGATAATATAACGCCTGAATTACCTCTAGCGCCCTTTAAAGCCCCAAGGCTTAGCGCGTCAACAACACAGGCAGTGGTAGAGCAATTAGTTGCCCTGATTTCTTTGATAGCGCTATTCATCGTCATTGTCATGTTTGTCCCGGTATCGCCATCAGGTACAGGGAAAACATTTAAACTATCAATTAGAGCTTTGTTACGCTCCAGCAATGCGGCCCCGGTTGTAATCATATCTCGAAAAAGGGGTCCGCTGATTTTTACACCATTCAATTCAATTTCCTCCAACCTATGACGCGCCAGTGGTTATTTTAATGATGACGCGCCAAACTCGCTATACGCGAATGTTTTCGACGTGTATATTGACATTGCGCACTTTAAGCCCTGTTAAATCTTGAATACGGTAACGAACATTCTCACGAACGTTCTGTGCCACCGCCGGCAGTGAAACCCCGTACTCTAAAGTGACGTAAATATCAACATCCACCTCGTTTGGCCCAACCGCCGCTACTATAATACCTCGCTTAAGATTATCTTTTCTTATAAGCTCAATTATAGAATCTGTCGTTTTCTTTGAATTCATCCCGACAATCCCGTAATTTTCTACAGCGGCATAGCCTGCAATACTTGCGATTAAATCTTCCGTTAGAACAATCTTGCCAAACTCGTTTTTGATTTCAACAGCCATTTTACTACCCTCCTTCTATTGAACTTATGCCTAAGAACTATAATAGCAGAACTTCTCTTAAGCAAACGCGCATATTTATTTTACCGCAATGCAACAACGCAAGCAACTGTGCTTTTAACTTTTGAGGTGCACAATCGCCCAAAATATGATACCATTAACTTGTGGAAGTAAGCAATAAGTATTATTTTACCTATATTGTCGAATGCATAGATGGTACGCTGTATACCGGTTATACTACCGATATTTTAAAGCGCATAGAAACGCACAACAGCGGCAAAGGGGCAAAATACACACGCTCGCGAGTCCCTGTCAGTTTGGTTTATGCTGAAAAATTTAAAGTTCTAACTGACGCGCTGACGCGCGAATCAAGTATAAAGAAACTCTCGCGCCTAAGGAAGCTGCAACTAATTACTGATTTTAAATTAGACGATTTTCTAAAGAGTATTTAAGAGGGCATTATGCAACATTTACCGGGCTTTTCTTAATAAGTCCTTCTAGCCATTCTTTAATGCCAAGACTTTTAATAAAATTATTAATAGATTTGCTTATGTTTATAAATCCATCCCTGATTATTATAAGCAAATCTGTTGCGGGCGTACTCCCATCAAGATTGCCTTGCTCAAAGTAAGAGATTACCAGCAATGCGACTAACGCAATAACAATTAACGATGTTAATGACCTTAAAAGTTTTCTCATAACTACTATCGATTCTATATATTGTTAAACGCATTTTGCATTAATACTTAACCGCCGATGCCATACGCGCCTGTTGTGTATTCCGCTATTTCATCCATGCTTAATACAAAGCTTGGCGATCCGAATTCAAACGTTGTTATTTCATACGGCCTGTATAAAAGCGCAATGCTATCGCCTTTAATATAAAACAACTGTTCCCGGGTTAAGCAAGGCGGAATTTCACAAAGCAATGTCATGCCCTGCTCCAATGCGCTGCGTGTGACAATATCTGGCAGCACACTTTTCCACCCGGTATTTGAAGAAGAGAA
>JALQSN010000563.1:0-33054 GCA_023690525.1 Holotrichia oblita | reverse complement strand
CCCCGCATCCGCAAGCTCGCTCAATTTTTCTCTGCGTATAGCTAAAATCTCGTTTAAACTAAGCTCCTCCGGTATATTTTCATTTATGTTAACTTCTCTTTCGCTCATTTGCGTTTTTCCTTTCTATTTGCATATCTCTAAAATTTCAAACTTCAATTCCCCTGCGGGAACCTCAACCGTCACAGTATCCCCGACTTTTTTGCCCAAAAGCGCCTGTCCGACAGGCGACTCATCAGAAATTTTGAAAATACTGGGGTCAGCCTCTGTGGAACCGACGATTAAATATTCGATTTGCTCGTCAAACTCCTTATCAAACACCTTTACCTTTGTGCCGATGCTTACTACATTCGTATCAATTTCATCCTCGTCGATAACCTTCGCGTTTTTAAGCATCTTTTCAAGTTGAACTATCCTAACTTCCACCTGCGCCTGTTCGTTTTTCGCCTCATCATATTCCGAATTTTCCGACAAATCGCCGAAAGCGAGAGCTTGCTTAATTTTTTCGGCAATATCTTTGCGTTTTTCGGTTTTCAAAAATTCTAGCTCATGCTCCAGTTTATTTAAACCTTCAAATGTCAATATAACCTGCTTCTCCATTGATACTATCACTCCTAAATATGAATACTTAGTCAATAACCAATATTAACTTTAAATCTTATAAACGTACATTATAATCTATTGCTTTTATATTGTCAACATTTTATCGTCATTTAAAAAGTTCTTTACCATTACATCCTTCGCCTCATAGCCTAATGCCGCTAAAACATCAAAGCTGTCCACATCCGCACCCTCAACCTTTAAGTTAATGTCTACGCCGTTTATTAAGCACTTTCGCCCAACTCTTACCTCTTTGCAATCAACGTCAACAATAATATCAGCCTTTTTATCGGGCGAAAGATTACTTGTTCCCGCAACCTCAATGGCAAGCCCCAATTCATCGAACATCCTGCCCGCATATTCCTTAGCCTTTTGCTTGTCGTCGCTGTACAAAATCATATATTTGCTCTCATAACACAACCGATTTACCAGATACTCCGTTATTTTACTCAAGCTTGCCTCACTTATACCTATTTTCGTGCTGATTTTTTTATAATCGTACCTTGTCAAGAAGACGCCTTACCGCCTCCGGCACAAACTGGAAAAACAATTCCTCGCCGCTGTATACTCTAAAAGACCCAAGGCTCATATCGCAGTCGTAAATCTGCTTCACTCCCTTAGTGAATACCGCCTTATAAACACCCTCACCGGAAAGCCTTTGCGCCGCCTTTATCATGGCTTTTTGCAGTGTGCGCACCTTTGTCTGTTCCATTTCTTCTATTGTATACGGCAACTGAATTAATACAGTTTCCGCATCCGCCCCTGAAATTTTAACCTTATTAGGTATTGTCTTAAGCGTCTTAAGCACTTTCTTTCTTTGGCACTCAGATATTATGCCGATTTTAATATCTGCTCCCTCCTATTTCTGCTTTAATATTTCTATCGCTTTTTGTAACTGTGAGTCATCCTTATCCTGCATCTGTGACAGCGGAGCATGCCCATTAGGAAGCTCCACGGTTACGTCAGGCGTAATTCCTTCCTTGTGTATATCCACCCCGTTTGGCGTATAATATTTAGCGTATGTGATGTTAAGGTTGCTACCGTCGCTTAAATTGTAGGATACTTGAACAATCCCCTTCCCATAGGTTTTTTCTCCTATCAATTCGGCATAACTATGATCGCGCATTGCCCCCGCAAAAATTTCGCTTGCACTGGCGCTCCCCTCATTAGTTATAATAACCATAGGAACTTCAATCCCCGGCTTTTTAGTCTTGTAGTCCTTTCTGTTTCCATTTTTGTCAACGGTATAAACGACAACCTCACCCCGCGGCAAAAACATATCCGCCATGTCCACCGCCACATCAATAATGCCGCTGCCGTTGTTTCTTAGATCAACAATCAATCCCTTAGTTTTTGACATATCAAGCGAATCCAAAGCCTTTTCAAACTCGTCCGTAGTGGTTGCGGAAAATTGGGTTACTTTAATATACGCAATATCATCATTTATCATACGCGAACTTACGGTTTCAAGAATAATTTTTGCACGCGTAATTGTTAAATCAGTAATTTCGCCGTTGTTCTTTTTGCGAACGGTAATCACAACATCCGTTCCGACAGGCCCTCGCATTTTCTCCGAAGCGTCATCAGATTCGGTTACAACCTCCCCGTCAACCTTAAGAACCTTATCTCCTGTCATCAACCCCGCCTTCTCCGCAGGAGTATTCTGAATAGGCGAAACTATTGTAACCAACCCATCTTCAGCCGATTTTTCGATATAAGCTCCTATGCCTGCATAGCTCCCCTGTATCTGCTGCCGAAAACTAATCGCGGTTTCCTTATCGATATAAGTTGTGTACGGGTCACCAAACCCTGCTGTCAAGCCGTACAAGGCACCGTCCACCAGCTTGCTTTGGTCATAATCTTCATAAAACATTTTTCGGGTCATCCCCGATACCATCTTCATTTTCAGAAGATCCCCGTACGCAAAAAAACCAAACGGATTTATAAGCCCGATACTGATTAGCGCCGTACAAACTACGAGAAAAATGGATATTAGCACAACTACACGCTTTTTTAAATACATCTGAATACCTCCGAAAACGACACATAAGGGTGTCTGACAGACACCCTTTGAATTCTTTACTATATTGTATTATTTTTCTTTAAAAATATCAATACTTTTTGGAAATTTTTTTCTAAATTCCTATAAGTCACATAGCTAAATGGTTTTTTCATGCACTATGAAATATCGCTATTACATGGCAGTTGCTCTATTCCTACTTGATTTTAATAACTTAATTTTCTAGTATATTTACTCCTCTTGTCCTAAATAATATCAATAAGGAGTGATATAATTGGATAAGAAAAATAACAAAAAACAAAGCACCAATGAACAATCTATCCCTTTAATTGCGAGACTGCCTTTAACGGCTAATTTTACTGCATTAAGCGAGCTCGGAACAGCGCCTCTAATTCCACCTGCGTTGATTTTTAGCGACGATGACGAAGACAATCGAAAGGGCGAATAACTCCCCCTCTATTTTAGCCATATATTAACATTTAAGTTAATACTCTTTTACTGATGATGTGTATACACATTCTAAACATTTAATATCCAAAAAATCTATAAATTTAATATGAGTTGTTGACAAGCATTCGTTTTTGCAATATAATTACATTGTTGATGTTATCATAAAAATTGCAGACCGCTAAATAACCCCGCAAACACAAGGCTCCAAATCACACGGAGGCATAGCTCAGTCGGTTAGAGTGCTTGCTTGACATGCAAGAGGTCACTGGTTCGATTCCAGTTGTCTCCACCATGTTAAAAGCTGCATTTTATCGTTGAAAACACGATAGAATGTAGCTTTTTCATTTAATGCCTTTTTATCGTATTTTCTGTATGATTTACAAACATAAAGGAGCAAAAACGGCATAATAAGTTCAATCTCCTTTTACATAGTTTTTAATATTACAGTAAGCTAATAACTTGCTTTCATTGAATATCCGGGCTTGCTCCCCCCTCATTCTACGAATATCTTCATAAATAATTCCCTCTCTTATAGCCTCCTCCAATGTTAAAATGCTTTTTGCCGTTTGCTGTTTAATAAGTCCGTCATAAGTAAAAATAATATCGGTCATAATGCTAACCGTTTCACCCTTCACACCTATATTTACTGCATATTCCACATCTGCAAATGTATATCGGTATTCCTTGTATCTGTCTATTTCAAACGGCAATGAGCTTTCATAAACCGCATACCCAAAGAAGATTGAAAAAAATATTATCAGCGTTGCGCCAATACACCATGAGAAAATGCGGGATTTTCGCTTGCTCTTGGCTTTTTTTCTTCCATCCATAAGTTTGCTTGTTCGTTAAGCTTCGCACTATCTTTCTTTTCCTGCAATATTTCTGCCCGTAGTTCCCGCCTTTTAACGCTTGTATCGAATAAATTCTTTTCCCCATCCGTCATTTGCGGGAAGTCCTTAAATAGTTGTTGATTCTTTTTTATCGTAGCAATCGAACATATACGAGATAAAGTTGCTTATTGGTAAATAGCTGTCGTATTTATATTCAATTTCGTAACGGTCGCATATTTCGTCAATTACATAATCTAATGAGGCATACATAATAATGCTTGCGTATTTGTTTAGTTCCGTTACCTCTTGTATGGCTCGGTAGTATTTTGTGTTGTCCAAGTATTCAACAATAATTAAAAAGTCAATAGGCTTTTGCTCTAATATAAGCCTTACACCATCTAAATCATGTGCAAAGTTAACCGTAATATCTTTGCTTTTCCTCAAATAACTGTCTAAATCATACGCACAACCCTCTATTCTGTCTGTTAGTATAACTACATTAATTTCAGCCCCAAAGATTGTTGATTGTGTTGTTTCCTCCAATAAAATCACTCCAATATATAGTCCATAAAGGGCGGCAACGCCGCCCCCTTGCCAGAGTATATTTCCTGTCCTTATGACAACCCGAACGAATACGGAACATTCTCCTCCCTCACTTCGGGACAAGTCGTCCCAAAGCTGATTGAAAATGTGTTATTTGGAAATTGTTGCGCTTGTTTGTGGATATGTATATTCGCCGCTTATTGATAATTTACAATGATGTACTGCATAAGCATAATATGAAACACCGCTTGTCATAGTAAAAGAGTACCCCGCGCTGTATGTGCTTGTACTTGTTTTATAATCAGAGCCAAGAGTCCCCGCGTTTTGGATATATCCGTCTTTAAATCCTATTTGCGAACATACACCCGAAGCGTTAGAACTTATTACAACCGTTGCTGTACTTCCATTTTTTGATGTGCTGATATTAACGGAGGTAAAGCCCGAAGCCCTTGTATTGATTGTTATAGTTTCGGTTACTGTGTTTGGGTCGCTTAGTATTGCCTGTACTTCTTCGTCCGTCAATTTTGTAATTGATACCGGCTCCGCTCCGTTGCTTGCTATTACAGTTATTTCTGCCGTGTTATTTGTTTCTGCAAAAACTCCGATACCTGTTGTAATAATTAAAATTGCCAATAAAAGACTAATAATTTTTTTCATAAGTGATATTCAACTCCTATATTTTTATTTTTTGTAGCATTTCCTCTACTACGTTTTTATTATATTTCGCCTCAATTAAGATAGTAAAATTTCCGTATGTCCAGTATGCCGTACATCTGTCCATACTACTGAATAACGTAACTGTGTTTCCTAAAATATCAAATTCGCCCTCAAAGGAATAGCGCGGGTCAGAACCATATACACTCGTTGAATTATCCATAATTTTAAAATATTGATATGTTAGGTCTACCTTTTTGTCATTCTCACTATTTTCATATGTCATTCTGATTATGATAATATCTCCGTAGCTTTCTGTCTGTATGGTAGTTGCGGTCAGTTCTTCGGGAAATTCCGTTAAAAGCGGTATAGAGCATTGTAAATCTTGTTCTAATGCTTCCACGCTGTCATATGTTTTATTATTGCTGTCAATCTTCTGAATTTCCGTTGTTGTGCCTGATGAGTTGTATTCAATCCTGTTTTGTTGAGAATTTCGGTTAAACATAATTATTCTACTTGCCACTACCACACCAACACCGACAAGCATCGTACCTATCACAGCACCAACCAATACCAATCTTTTTATATTGACTGAAATTTTTTTGTCAATTTCTAAAATCTTTTTTAATTTTAAATCAATACTTTCATTAGTAATATATGGGCTGTCAAAAACTTTCAAGCCTTGCCGTACTGCTTCCGTATCTTCTTTGTTTAGGGTTTTACGGGCAAAACTTATCAATATAAGCCTTACCTGATAAATCAATCCCTTGTTTTTATCACCTCCTGTTTGTAAATTTTTTTCGTTCATTTTATCCCCCCCTTTTGTACGATAACGATAATGTAGACAATGATTGACATATATAATATTTTTTTTATTTTTCGTTTCAGTAGCAAACTTGCTTTCTTACGGTTTCGCGTTTCCCGCCTGTTTGCTCCGTCAGTTCCTTAACGGTAAAGCCGTATTCTAAATTTTTAAGTAGTTTTATTTCCTTGTCATTCAAAAGATTATTTAACGCTCCATATACTTCAAACGGTATAAAATCAATATGATAAACCTTTTGCAATGCTTCTGATGAAAATTGCTGTATTTCATATTTCCTTTTTCTGTTACTAATTTTTGCATAATCCATTACTTTATTTCTCGCCGTGGTAAACAACCAACCAACAATACAGGGGTGGTCTGTCAGCTTCACTCTTTTGCGGTAAAGCACTAAAAAAATATCTTGTACTATATCCTCAACAACATTTTTATTCGGACATAGAACATAGACAAATCGGTGTACCTCTCGGTAATAAGTTCTAAATGTGTTTTCAAACCACTCCATTTTTATTCTCTCCGTGTCCCGTTTGGCAATTTACATCAATATATAAGCATAATGTTTGTATGACGTAACATTATCACCTGAAAAATTAAAACAATGTCATTGTTACACTGCAATTATGACATTTTAACGCGACATTGTCAAGGGCAAATTTAAAATTAAGTCATTTCTTATCGAACAATGCTCATGTCGCATTCTTTTTGTATTATAATTAACTAAAAAATCTGAAATTTGAAAGGGTGAGAACAATGCCAACAACAGGAGAAATTATCAAGGAATTAAGAAACGAAAAAGATATGACGCAAAAAGAATTATCAGAGTTATTAGGTGTTGTTCGTACCACAATTTCAAGTTATGAAAATGATGCCATTACACCCGATATTGACAAACTGATTAAACTAACAAAAATTTTTGATGTATCATTAGATTATTTAATGAGATTAACCCGTTCTCGCGTTAGTTTGAAATATTTAGACGGCGAATATTGTAAAACTGATGGGAAACCTGTATTAGCTGGTGATGTTTTCAAAAGGATTGTTGGCTTAACGCCTAAACATAGGCTGATGTTAATTGAATATCTTAATTTTTTAGAGTTAAAGAAATAAACAACAGCCTCCGTTTTACAAAAACAGGGAGTGAATTATTTTATTATTGATTTATTTTTTGTACAGTGATATAATACGGCATAAGGAAGTGATACATAATGACTGACAATGAAAAAATACTGGCAATGCTTGAAACAATGCAAACTGACATAAGCGGTCTTAAACAAGGTCAAGCAGAAATAAAGCAAGATTTAACATATTTGAAGGAAGATGTAGAAATTGTAAGACAGGTTGCAGTTAAGACGGAACATGAGCTTGAAAAACAAACAATGATTTTGCGTGAAGGGTATTATGATAACAAAAAACTTGCCGACAATTACGAACCACGCATTGAAAATCTTGAAGAAACCGTTGAAAATCTATCTATTGACGTTAATTATTTAAAATCGGTAGGATAAATATACCGCCCCCGCTTTATGAAAAAGCAGGGGTTTTGTGTTTCTAGGTGTATTCTATTGATTTATTTAGAATTGTGGTATATGATTGTTGCAGAGTTTGGGTATAATGGGAAACTGAGACAACAGAAAAGGATGATTTTATGGAACCAATTACGATTAATGATTATTCATTTGCTTCATATATGTTGAACATCATGTTTAACATATACGAACTTTCTAAGGCTACGGGGTATATATATAAATATAAAAACAAAGATTATTTAATTACTAATAAGCATGTTGTAACGGGCATTAATACAAACACAAGGGAAATTTTAGATAAAAATGGAATGATACCAAATATTTTAATTGTTAACCTTTTTGAGAAAGAAATTGATGGAATTATAAAAGGGATAAAAGAATACAAGATAAATTTATATGATGGAGATAACAACCCTATTTATAATAATAAACTTTGGTATGAATATGAAAAAAATAGCAAAATTGATGTTGTTGCCATTCCAATAAATATAAATCTTAATGAATATACATATTCACCTATAAATGAAATCCAAACTAATTTTAATGAAAATACTAAAGAAATGATTGCCGATGATGTATTTGTACTAGGATATCCCAAAGGTATATCAATCATTAATACCCCAATTTGGAAAAAAGCCAGTATAGCAAGCGAGCCTGAAATAGACATTGATGATATGCCCAAATTTTATATCGATACAGCAACTAGAGATGGCATGTCTGGTTCGCCAGTTATTTTATATAAAAAAAGAGCAGTTACAATATATGATAATAAAGAAAGTCCGATAAAGTGTTCAACGCACTATAATAAATTACTAGGGACATATTCGGGAAGAATATTGGGAGAAGATGAATTTTCTGCACAATTGGGAGTTGTATGGAAAGCTAAAACAATAGAAGAAATTATAAACGAAGCAGAATATGAAGGTCAAGTTCATTGAATTTACCCCTGCTAATTAATAATAGCAGGGGGTTTTTATGCGCGTTATCATGTTTGCACAAAATGGCAAGCAATTCAAGTGTCCGTACACACTTGAAAATGCTTGTTGGGGGTAGCTCCCCAAACCCGCGGAGCTTCGGGGCAATTTGTCCCGAAGTCATAACACAAGAAAATACCGCCCGGATTGTCCTTTCCGCGCAAGATTGACTTTATAATCCATTCTTTTTAAAAAGGTCTGACTTTCTCATAGTTTCCTTCTGTAAACAAAATTTTTTAGAGTTAAAGAAATAAACAACAGCCCCCGTTTTACAAAAACAGGGAGTGAATTATTTTATTATTGATTTATTTTTGGTACAGTGATATAATTCGGTATAAGGAAGTGATACATAATGACTGACAACGAAAAAATACTGTCAATGCTTGAAAATGTTATAGCTAATCAAAACGCAATGCAAACTGACATAAGCGGTCTTAAACAAGGTCAAGCAGAAATAAAGCAAGATTTAACATATTTGAAGGAAGATGTTGAAACTGTAAAGGAAGATGTTGAAATTGTACGGCAAGTTGCCACTAAAACAGAGTATGAGCTTGGTCAGCAGGGTATGATTTTGCGTGAGGCTTTTTGCGATTATAATAAACTCGCTAAATCCCACGAGCCACGCATATCTAAACTTGAAGATACCGTCGAAAATCTTGCCATTGATGTTGATTACATAAAATCAGTAATATAATACTTTGCCCCCGTTTTACAAAAACAGGGAGTGGATTATTTTATTATCGATTTATTCATGGCACAGTGATACAATACGGTATAAGGAAGTGATACATAAATGAAGAATGAGGAACAAATATTGGCAATACTTAAAGTTTTAGCACAAGGTCAAGCGGAGATACAAGCGGAACAACAACAAACTAATCAACGCCTTGATAAATTGGAGCAAGGTCAATCGGAAACTAACCAACGTTTTGATAACCTTACGGAAGATGTAGAAAAAGTAAGACAGATTGCTGTTAAAACAGAATATGACCTTGGACAGCAAACTGCTATCATACGTGAAGGTTTTTATGACAATCAAAAACTTGTCGACAATTACGAGCCACGCATATCTAAACTTGAAGATACCGTTGAAAATCTTGCCATTGATGTTAATTACATAAAATCAGCAATATAATACTTTGGGGCTCCCGCAGAATAGATTTTTAAGAATCCAAAGCGGGAGTCCCTTTTTGTTGCCAAAAATTGGACGGAGATTATATAAAAGTATATGTAACAGACGGGGTGTCCCGTCTTAGAAGTATTTAGAAAGAAGTAGGATAATAATTGTCGTAATAGCCCCCGTTATGCTCGCGCCTGTATTCGTACCTTTCGTATTCGGTATAGTTTCCACAATTACGGCTATGTTCGTATTGGAAATTATCACGTCCGAAAGGCAGATAAGGGAGATTACGCTCAATATATCTTCTTCTGCGCCTGCGACAACTCATGGTAAAACAAACTCCTTTATTTAAGTATATTGCATTATATGACAAAAAATATTATTTGTGAATGTCGGACGGAAACTTTGCCGCCTATTACAAAAAATTTGAGAGTACAAAAAAGCCGCCTCAGAGTTTGAGGCGACTTTTGGGTTACGACTTAGGCAATGCGAACATTTATAGCGCGCAACTTGCGGCTGTCCTTGGGATCGGGTTCGGTGTCAAATGTTACTTTCTGACCCTCGTCAAGCGATTTGTAACCGTCTGACTGGATTGACGAAAAATGTACAAACACATCATCTCCGCCGTTGTCGTTGGAAATAAACCCAAAGCCCTTGGTTCCGTTGAACCATTTCACTGTACCGTTATTCATTTGTGGTACCTCCTAAAAATAATATTATTCGTGCATATAAAATAAAAACTCACAAGCAAATGTCAAGCGCAAATTATTGGCCGACAAAAGATTGTGAGACAAATAATCATACATACAGAACACATTAAGTATACACTATAAAACTGTTAATGTCAACAACAAATATTGTAAATTTAAGAAATATGACGGAATTATTAAGGAAGGCACATGAAAACAAGCGAAAACAGATGAAAAGGCAAACAATAAAATGTATTTAGTTTTGTTTGCGTTTTATCTTTTTACTTACTTCGTGCATCTTTACATCCTTGCAATTTTCACAACGAAATTGAGGATTTTTGTCTTGTTTCCGGTTATATCCCAACCATTCTGCGATGCGATATCCTCTGCCTGTTTTGCCGCAGTCGACACAGGTAATATCATCCTTAATTTCCCACATAGGGGTTACTGAAACCGTTTTAAAGATAAATTTATCTATCCAGAAAAAAATCAGACCGCCTATCAGGTTAGCGACAATTGTTGCTAAAATTGTATTTATATCACTTAGCCAAATTAAAACAACTGCAAGAATTGGAGTACTTAGCTGCCAACGGATTAGATAAAGCGAATATTTTTTAATCATTTTTTCAGCACCTTTGAATTCTATTAATATTTAATTAAAAAGTATATCATGATGCTAATTAGTTGTCAACCGTAAGGATTATCAGTTCGTTAGACACTCATGCGCGGTCAATAGGGCGTTAAACTACAAAGTGAAAGAGGCTAACTCCGGTAAGAATTAGCCTCTGCTCGATTAAAATATGAGATGGAGCATTGTTTTGTGTCTGTTTCTTTTGTTAATTAATAAATTATCTCAATAACTGAAGAACTCCCTGAGGAACCTGGTTAGCCTGTGCAAGCATAGCCTGAGCCGACTGAACAAGAATGTTGTTCTTGGTATAAGCCATCATTTCCTTCGCTACATCTGTGTCACGAATACGCGATTCAGCGGCAGTGATGTTCTCCGTTGTTACGCCTAAGTTATTGATTGTATGCTCTAGCCTGTTCTGCAATGCGCCAAGGTTTGCACGCTGTGTGGAAACTTTTGAAATAGCTCCCTTTATAGTTGCGATTGCCGCGTTCGAGCTGTCAACACTCATAACACTTACCGTGCTCGTTCCGATAGAATATGCGCTCATACTATCAACAGAAACACTAAGAGTTTGCTCTGCTGTGTCGCCTACTTGGAGAACCAGCGGATTACCAAGTTCCTTTGCAACCGAGCCGCCGGTAGCCGTAGCGAAGGTTGCGCCGGTGTAAAGGCTTTGACCGTTAACGGCGGCGATAGTTGCCTTTGAACCGTCAGCGATATCAAAGCTCAATAACGCTTCAAGCGCGTCGCGGGCGGCCCTGGTCGCCTACAGCATACTCTGTGTTGCCTGTGGTAGCGTTGGTTACTTGTTTCTCAAGCAGAGCTTGAGCCGTGCTCACGAACAGTTGCGTTGATTTCATCTGTGCTGTAAGAAGATCCATCCTTCAGTTCGATATCAAGAGTAGGGTCAGCGGCGCTTGCGCCGCTAATCTTTACGCCGATTTCTCCGCCGCTTGCTGTCTTAGTTAAAGATGCAACTGTCGCGGGGTCGGGAGCTGTAATCTTGTCAAGATAATTAGCGGAGTTGTCGGTGACGGCAGTTTTCCCCGCCATCGAGATGTTGCCTGTGCCGAACGCCGCGCCTACCGAAACCTTTAACGCTACGCCGGAATTGGCGTGACGCCGAATTTTGCTTCTAAAGTTGCCCTTCCATGCTTAACGAACCGTTAAGCAGTTTCAACCCGTTAAAGTCTGTATTTCTTGCGATACGGTCAATTTCGTCATTAAGGCTTTTTATTTCAGACTGAATGTTAGAACGTTCCTCGTCGCTGTAGATACCGTTTGCCGCTGTGTCGCAAGCTCTACCATACGGTTAAGCATCGAGTGTGTTTCCGTCAGCGAACCCTCTGCCGTCTGTATAACGGAAATGCCGTCTAACGCGTTCTTTGAAGCTGTTTCAAGCCTTTAATCTGCGCTCTCATTTTTTCAGAGATTGCCAGACCTGCGGCATCGTCGCCGGCGCGGTTAACTTTGTAGCCGGATGACAATTTTTCCAAGTTCTTCGCCAGGGCGCTGTTGTTACCGTTTAATTGACGGTATGAGTTTAACGCCATAATGTTGTGTTGAATAATCACTATTATATTCCTCCTTGAATATTTGAGGGCGTTGCGCCCTCCTTAAAGTGCGCAATCCATGCGCGTTTTTATTGCCTTACAGTTTATATATCGTTATGTTTAAGAAAATACTTAATAGTTGATTGCAAATTTTCCGGAGCCTCCAGTGCTTCTTTGTTCTCATTTTGCGCGTCATAAAGCTCTTTTCGCAGGATTGAAACATCCTTTGGCGCACTGATTGAAATTTTTGCTTTATCGCCTTTAATTTCTTCTATTGTTACACAAATGTTCTCGCCGATAAAAAAGGATTCCCCCGCTTTCCTTGTTAAAATAAGCATATATCAGCCCTCCGAATTTTCTAATGTCAACGGATGTTTCATGGAATAATCTTCTGTATCCAGAATCAGCTGCTTTGCTATTCTTTTCTCCGGGTTAATCACTATAGGGCATTTCAAGTTAACCGTGCTTTCCGCAAGGTTTTCCCGCATGACGGTAATTGCATAAAGAAGAAGCGGAGTTTCTAAATCCGCCTCAAGGCTTTTTAGGTCTTCTTCCGTCAACAAAACGGTGTATGCCGGTTCTGCGTAAAACGGATTTAAAATTACAAAGGCGAGCATTTCGTCGGCTACGGACTGCAAGCATAAAAAGATGTCGTTATCATTTTCAAACCTTATAATTACAAATAATTTACTGTCCTCAAACCCAAATATACCATAAGGAAAATGAATAGTGTCATTTTCCGAAAATTCCATTTCGCCAAAATATTTCGTTTTAATTTTCATCAAACATTCTCCCAACTTATTACCGCGGGATACTTAGGGATAAAAGCAAGCTCAAACTGCTTCTCCTCGGTTACCCTCGCCGCAAAAATTCTACTGAGAACCTCCCCGCCGTCTCCGGTGTTATTGGTCAACAGTCTGCCTTCCTCCGCGAACCGCGCGATAGTGTCGTATACAGCCTTCCTCCCCTGCTCGGCGTTTTCGTAAACGCTCTCCGCAGTGGTCGGAACAACTGAATTCCGCGCTTTAAATGTATCTATATTTAATTTTAAGCAAGGGTTCAGCTTCGATAACCGCCCGTAACCGCCCGCAATATTTATATTCATTCCGGCATCACCCTAATCATTTCATAAAGTCAATGAATGACGGGCTTAATATGCTTGTGCCCATCTTTAATACCGCGCTGTAAACATATTGCTGATACTGCCATTCCGTGATAGCTTTTTCCGAGTCAATGCCGATTGTATTTTTAATTCTTTCCTCTAAAGAGTATTGGTTGCTTTCCAGTCTTGATTTCGTTAAATCCAGAAACTTCTGATTGGTTCCCATCTGTGTTATGCTGATTGAAACAGTTTGGAATTGTCCTTTAAGATGCGTCCACAGCTTTCTTACTTCAGAATCGGGACTGTTGTCAAAGTTATCTTTTTCCAGTTCATCGGCGAGAGCCCCTAATGTTGAAACAACATTATTGGAGTAACCAGTGGCGGAATCAAAGCCATAGCCTAAAAATGCGATACCGGGGACAGCCCTGTTAAACGCGCTTCCGGGAACAACGGTGTTCAGGTCGGACGCATTCGAATCAATGGCAAGCCCAAAGCCCAAGTCAGAATATATTTTTTCGTTAGCAAGCTTATCAAGCATCGCTGTGTTAGCGGGGTCATTGACGTTTAACCCTCTGTATGTGAGATTTCCGTTTGAATCCAATTCAAACGGCAGTTTTTGTGTCGCTTCCGCCGAAAAGATACTGGTCATTCATTCTTATATTAACGCTTGATGTGATTGACTCCTGTATTTTTCTGATTTCCGCGGCAAGGATTTTGCGTGCATCAGCTCCTGCAGGGTCATTAAGCGCAAGTTCCACGGAGTTAACAGCATCGCCGATTAAATCCCTGACAGTGCTCATCGCGCCTTCCATGGTATCAAAAACGCCCACCACATCACGCAGGTTTGCCAGGTAGTTATCATTATTCAGCTTTTGTGTATACAGGCGGGTTGCTTTAGCCGCGTCTGACGGGGATTCGGCGGATTTTGAAATTTTAAAACCCGTCGCCACCCTGTTGCCCGCTTTTTGCAGTTCGGACATAACGCTGTTTAAACGCCCGTTGTAGCGGCGCATTATAGAATTTGTTGTAACACGCATATATGTTCCTTCTTTCGTAATTATTATGGGTGCGTTGCAAATTGATTAGACCACAAAAATTAAAATAACTTTTAATTTTAATCCTTGTAGATTTGCTTTGCAAATCATTAATTTTATCTAATTTTTGTTTTTTGCGAAAATGTCGACTACCGTACCTTTGTACGCCTACACTCCATTTTCACAAAATCTAATCTGATTTTCAACGCACCATTAACTGTCCGTTGTTATCTGCCAACTATGCCCATGTTGTTGATTATGGTGTTAAGCGCTTCGTCCAGTGTGGTCATAAGGCGTCTTAAGCCGTTATATGATTTTTGGTACCTCAATAGATTAATGCCCTCCTCATCCAGATTAACCGACGAAATACTCTCTCTTAAATCATATATTCCGGATATTGTAACGTCGTGATTATCCAACAGTTTTGCTGTCGCGTTAGTATCTATATCCAAAGTAGTGCCTATTTGTGAAAAAAAACTCTGAAACGTTCCCTTTCCAACGGAAAAATCAAACTGCTTCGAAAACAGCTGTATCATGTTTAAAATATTGTCATTTGCTCCGTCGGAATCCGGAGGCAAATCCTTCTTGGTAACGGTGACACCATAGTCTCCATCAAGCCATTCTGGGGCTATGCGTATGTTGGAGGCAGTGATTGGCGCGCCGTCATTGCTTACAAACAATGGTCTGTCTAAATATTGCGCGGCGGCACCGGGGTTATTTGGGTCATAAAGCGGATTTAAATATTTGTTAGCTTCATTAAATGCCTCCGCAAATTTTGAAACAAGCAAATCCATCGCGCCCGTGTAATACCTAACGCCCCGCACATCGCTTGGCGGAGTGTCAAGTTCGCCTGCGCAGTTAACCATGTCCAACAGTCCTTTTAAAGAGCCTGTGGTAATAAGACCGGTTATGTCGCTACCGGTTCCGTCCATTAATATACCGGCATATCCGTCCGCGTCCTCCTCATACCTTAGTTTAAACGCATTGGCGTTGTCAACCAGTGTTGTATATGTTGACGGGGTTCCGGGCGTAACCAATCTTACTTCTACATCCTCAATAGTCAATCCACTTGAAAGTTTGGAAGGAGTGTATACAACGTCAATATTCATGTATTGGGAAAGTTCATCCAGTAAAAGATTGCGCTTGTCCATAAGTTCCAGCGAAGGGTTGCCGGCTAACTGGTCAGCCTTTATGCTCTTGTTAAGGCTTGCGATATTCTCTAAAATCCCATTGACATCAGGGATGCCTATATCTTTAAGAAGGTACTTCTGCTCGTCTGAAACGTCGTTTATTTGTTTCGCGTATTGGTTAAAAAGCGTTACGAGAACTTCGGCGGAGGAGCGTAACATAGCATCAAACTCAACACTGTCAGGATATTTGCTTAGCTCGTGCAGTTTGTTGATAAAATCATTCATTTGACTGTCAAGCCCTTCAACCGCTATTTTGTCAAATATACGTCCCAAATCCTCAAGTGCGCCTAATTTAGCCGCTGTTTCTCCCATCCCGCACATTTCGGAGCGGAAGCGAACGTCTAAAAATTTATCACGAATTTGTGAAACACCGCCTATTATAACTCCACCGCCCACTTTGTCCCTAACGCCGTTAGCGTAAAGACTGGCGTACCCTCCGGATGCCCTGCTGTATAAATCAAGCCGTTGGCGAGTATAACCCTCGGTATTTACATTGGACATATTCTGCCCTGTAACATCAAGGGCTTTCTGACTTGCCATAAGTCCGGAGTACGCAGTCGCGAAGCCTGCGAAGGTTGAACGTATCATTTTGTCATCTCCTTAAACATAATAAAAGCAAAGGTATTTCACCACTGCGTGCCGCAATTTTTATCAAACTTTTTTGGATTCAAATTCGCTGTCACGGCGGGCAATTACGGTTGCTTGACTGTTGTAAGCCGTGATTTGCCGTTCAAACCCATGTAAATTCAGCCTTATTTGCCTACTTGCGCGGGAAACAGCATCCTTAACTTCTTGCGTGCGGTTTTTCAACAGATTATAGGCTTGTGTAAATCTATCCTTATTCTCGCCTGTGGTTCGCGCGATAATATCTTTTAAGGCAAGCCCTTCAAACCCGCATTGAGCCTGTACTGTTTTACGCTTTATTTCCAAACCCTTCAGTTTCATTGTAAAAGCTTGTTCATCCTTCATACATTGCTCCAGCAATTTGATATCGTTTGCCGTGATTGCGTCAAGCTTTTTATTTTCCAGTGTAAGCAAATCGCTAAAAAAACTAACCAAAGAAGCAAGCAGTTGATGGAGTTGCTCTATGTCATTCATCATATCACACCTTTTAAGTAAGTGTTATTTTGCGCGCTATATCCGCCGGATTAATATCATAAGAACCGGCTTGTATCTGTTTTTTTAAGTCATTCAGTTTACTGACATCCGTGCCGGCTTTAACCTCATTTAAAATTCGGCTTTTCAGCGCATCAATAAATTGAATATCCGGTTTCGGCTCTTGCGCGCCAATTGTGATTTTGTCCGTTTTTTCCGGAATTTTCGGAGCGGGTTGCTTATCTTTGACGGGAATGCTTTTTAAAAAAGTTTCGTTTGTTTCCCTCATATTTACCTTCATATCTGTGCTCCTTTCAACAATCTCATATATATAAATCGTCATTGACAACTAAAATATTAATAGCTAATCGACATTTTTTTAAGTTGCTTTTGTAATACAGTGGAAATATTGTCACAGGATGTTTCGGTTACAACCGCTCCTATATCAAAAGCCGCTTTAGGCATGCCATACACTACGCATGATTTTTCATCCTGTCCTATGGTAAAAGCTCCATGCTTTCGCATATTTAAAAGTCCTGACGCGCCATCCCTCCCCATTCCCGTCATAATAATACCAATACCGTTTGAGCGGACATTTTCAGCCATAGAATTAAACAGAACATCCACGGAAGGACGGTGCCCGCTTACCTTTTCAGCAGCAAAACAGCTTACGCTGTATGAAGAGCCTATTTTTACAATTTTCATCTGCAAATTCCCCGGTGCCAACAAAACCTTGCCCCGCTGTATTTTATCTCCGTTTTTAGCTTCTTTAACCTCCATAGCGCACAGACTGTTAAGACGCTGGGCGTACATTGCCGTAAACCCCTCCGGCATATGCTGAACGACAACAATGCCGGGCGTATGGGAAGGCAGACTTCTCAGCACGCTAAGCGTCGCCTCTGTTCCTCCTGTTGATGCGCCTATGGCTATTATAACGGAGTTTAGATTAGGCGAGTCGATTAAAGCGTCGCGCTTAAACATTGCTTTTGGTTCTTCTGCCGTGGTTCGTACCTTTGCGAAGGATGCGACGACAATTTTGCGTTTAAGTTCTTTTAAAAAAACATCAACATTGCTTTGCGACGACATATCAGGCTTGCTAACAAAATCAACCGCTCCTGCTGAAAGAGCATCAAAAACACTGATATTTAAAGAACTTACCAAAACCACAGGCACGGGATGGACGGGAATTATCTTGTTAAGCAATTCAATTCCGCTCATTCCGGGCATTTCAACATCCAATGTGACCACATCGGGTTTTAGCTTTAGGATAGCGTTTTGAGCATCAAAAGCATTCATTGATGCGCCGACTATCTCTATATTCAAATCTTCCGATAATCGTTTGGTTAAAACGGCGCGGAAGACAGTTGAGTCATCTACGATTAATACACGTATTTTTTTGTTAGGTTGTATGAAAATCTACCTCCTTAGCGGTTATTCTTTCATATACGCGGCAATGTCGAATTGGGTATACGGATTTTCGTTTTTAGAAAGCGATTCCGAGTGTCCGATAAATAAGTAGCCGCCATATGCGGTGGCGTTATAAAATCGTTTGACTAACGCATCTTTTGTGATGCGGTCAAAATAAATCATAACGTTTCGGCAAAAAATTACATCAAACTGCAATTTGAAAAGTTAATCGGCGACATGAGATTAAAGACCTTGAATATTACATTATCCCTAATTTGCGGGGTTAAAGCAAATTCATCGTCGTTGCGGGCAAAATACTTACTAACCCAAATAGGCGGGACATCAGCCAATGCCTCTTCCTTATATACCCCTTCTTGAGCGGTGGATAGCGCCCTTTGTGAAATATCCGTCGCAAGCACCCGTGTGTCCCATCCGGTTTTGTTCGCAAAATAATCCTTTAAAATCATAGAAAGGATGTACGGTTCTTCCCCTGTGGAGCATCCGGCGCTCCATACGCTAAGCACTTTGTTTTTCTTTGTTGCTTCAAGCTTAGGTAAAACAGTATTCTTAAAAATATCAAAATGCGAACGTTCACGCATGAAAAAGGTGTGGTTAGTAGTTAGCTTGTTCAGCATTTTTTCTACTTCCGCAGGATTGTTTTTCAGCGCGTAATTGATATAGCTTTTGAAATCGGAAAATCCGCCTGTTGTTATTGTATTGTAAAGCCGCCCTTCAATCAGTGATTTTTTTTTGACAAGTCTATGCCGTAGTTAGTTTTAACAAACGTAACTAACCGCGAAAAATCTTCATTTGATATATTTAGCATTTTCGCTCCTCTTTCATATTTCCTGTCTTACGATTAAGTCACAATCCAATAACAGATAAACCAAATCATTTGTTTACGGGCAATACCGTTTACCAATTCCTGCTTGTTTTTAGCGGGAACAGGTGCGATATCCTTGCTGTCTATACTTATAACGTGCGAAACACTTTCAACCAAAAGCCCGATTAATACGGAATGCACGTTAATAACTATGACACACGCCTCCTCGTTATATTCAATATCCGGTTTGTTCATTCTGAGCCGTACGTCAATAATAGGAATAATCTGACCGCGAAGATTGATTATTCCTTTTATAAAATCAGGAACCTTCGGCAGGCGGGTAATAGAATGGCGCATAATAATTTCTATAATATTAGACGCGCTTACAATAAAATGAAGTCCGTCCGAAACGAAAGCAAGATACTCCTTCGCAAGATCAACGGAGGCAACCTCGTCCGTGCTTTCGTCTGACATAACTAAATTTTCATTTGACATATTTATAACCTCCAAAGTTATGATCTATTAATTCTCAATCGTCCCAGCAGGCATCATATAGATTTAGAACGTCCAGAATAATGCTGATGTTTCCGTCGCCTAAAATGGTGCAGCCGGCAATACCAAGCTTTACATTAAAGCAGTTAAGATAAATCGGAAGGGGTTTTACCACAACCTGCTGTTCGCCGACCAGCTTATCAACAAACAGACAGTAGGATTTGTCGCCCGATTCTACCCATATAACAATGCCGTTTTCTATATTTGTTACAGCATCACTTATTTCATAAAAGCTCATGCAAGCGAAGGATAGGGTAGAAGCCGTCGTTTCTTCTGACCATTTCTCCTTGATCGCATCATAAACGATATCCTCTTTAGTTGCTTTAAAAGACTGACGGATGTTTGTAATGGGAACGGTAAAGGTAGAGCCGCCCACAGCAACCTCCATCCCGTCAACAATCGCAAGGGTAAGAGGAATTTTAAAGACGGTACAGGTTCCTTCTCCCATTTGGCTGGTTATTATAACAGTTCCGCCGATTTTTTCGATGTTTTTCTTTACAACATCCATGCCGACACCTCTGCCGGAAAGTTCCGTTACCTCGCTTTCCTCTTTGGTGGAAAAACCCGGCAGCATTAATAACTGAAATATTTCTTTTTGCGAATATTCGTTTTCAGGCTTTGTAAGCAGATTGTTTTCTCGTGCTTTTGCCAGTATTTTCACGGGGTCTATGCCTCTGCCGTCGTCTTTTATGGTTATTATAACCTCACTGCCCGTGTGCTGTGCTTGCAAAACAATTTCCGCCTGGGGATTTTTGCCAAGCGCAATACGTTCTTCTGCTGTAAGTTCGATACCATGGTCCATTGAATTACGAACTATGTGCATAATCGGGTCGCCGATATTGTCAACAATAGTTTTGTCAACCTCTATTTCCTCGCCTATTATTACAAGTTTTACATCCTTTTTAAGGTTTTTCCCTATGTCACGGACAATCCTGCGCATTTTTTGAAATACTCCCGCAACCGGAACCATTCGGGCGGACATAACTATGTCCTGCAGCTCATCAGTAAGTTTTCTAAGCTGTCTTGCGGATTTTGTAAAATTATCCAGCTTTAGACCTTGAATATCAGGGGATGAGGTTACCATTGACTCGGTTATTACTATTTCACCGACAATATCCATCAGCTTATCCAATTTGCTAAGGTTTACGCTAATCAGGCTTTGTTTTGCCGTGTGCCCCGCGTTTGTTTCGGCTTGAGCTTGAACAGGAGAATTCAAAACGGGTACAGATGACGTGTCGGTCACGGGTGGATTACCTGAATTTGTGCTTATATTTACAGGCTCTTTGAATTCTTCGGATAATACCTCATACGTCTGTATATTAGGGAAACTTTTAATCTGGTTAATCGCGGAATCTAAATCCTTTTGATTATTGTAATATATTAAAAATCCGTTTTCGATAATTTCCGCCGCAGTTTCGGTGTTTGTTTCTATATCCTCCGGTGAAAATGTGAAATCTTCGCATACCTCCTTTAAGGAATTAACTAACATGAAAGAACGTAAATTTTCCATTCCGCATCCTTCGTCAAAAAAGACCTTAAGTATAAAATCACCTGATTTTGCCTAATTCGCTCTTTATGGCATCCGGAAGTTCTTCTTTTTCAGCTTCTTCTCCCGATATATTTTCAAAAAACTATTAATATCTTCAATAATTGTGCCGACATTATCATCAAGCGGCTCATCGTTTTGGATTTTTTCTACCTGCTCTTTCATAAAATCACATCCGCGAAACATTAATGAAAAAAGTTCGGAACCGTAGTTTGCCGTTCCCCTGCTGTCTGATGTAATAAAATAAATCTTCTATCCTATGGGCTACAGCCATCATTGCAGAAAACTGCATAAGCGCGGATGAACCCTTTACCGTATGCATAATACGGAATATTTCATTAACATCCTCCGATGTAAAAGTTCCTGATTTTTCTGCGTTTAAAAGTATCGTGTCCAACTGTTCAATTAGGGCGCTTGTTTCAAAAAGATATACGTCCAGCATACCCTCCATACCATTATCCATGCATGCACCGCCTTCCAAAAAATTTAATTAACGGGAACAATGTTCCAAATAAATAACAAAATGACTGCAACATTAATATGATATATCATATGATGTTATCGACAGAAATGTAGCATATAATAATACTTTTTGTGAAAGAGGAATAGAAATGCCGGATATTTTAAAGGTTACATCTCCCCCCGTTACCCACGAAAGTGTGCGAATCCCCAAATCCGTTCCGTCCTCTGATACGAATATTTCCCCCGTTTCAGGCACGTCACGCGGGACAAAGGCCAATCCGCAAAATATTTCCGGCGCGCATGATAATAGCGAACTTTTTCGGGGTTTTGAATCCAATTTTGATAAATTTTTGCAAATATTGCGTTCAATTCCCGACACCGGTGAGTTGTATAAAGAGATTTTTTTCATACGAACGGGCTTTTTGATTAATGAGGGAATTGATGAAAGTTTTACAAAAGAAATTTTGGAGTTTACAGAGCTTTTAAAGATGACCGATGAGGAACTGTTGGTCTTTCTAAAGTCGCAATTTAACGCCTCCACAAAATTCGGTGGGCAGGTTTTTGATATTTTTCGTGAAATTTATTCCGACACGAAATCAGATAGTTTGAAAATGGCGATACTTGATACGCTGAGAAAATATGACGGAATGACCTCGAAGGGTCACATATTAAATGAGATTGTATCGAACTTAAAAAGCATAGCTAAGCATCTGCCCGATGTTTCCGCTCAGGATTTAATAGAAATGAGCGGCAAACTTTTGACCGAAGGAACAAGCAGTAATGTTTCTGAAAACTTGAATATTCTTAAAAACGAAATAATACCGTTTTTATCAAAATATATTAAAGTTACCCATGATTTCGGCACCGTAAGGGATTTAATTACCATGCTGACTTTCAACACCGCGCGGTATGAATATTGCTCTAAAGAAAGTTTTTTACAAAGCTTTAATGCCTTGTTGGCTTTTGAAGAGGTCTCGTCAAAATTTACGACGGAGGAATTTAAAAATTTAGAAAAACTGTGGACTGCAGAGGAAATACACAGCGCAAAAAACAGCAATAAATTGATTGATAAATTTATAAGCGTTATTGCCAAAGGTATGGAATCGAAAACTCCCCAAAATCAAGCTGTTTTTAAGGATATAATACAGTCGGCACTAACGAATGAGAGCGTGTATATGCCGCTTTCGCATATCGTAATACCCGCGGACATAAACGGAAATGATTTTTTCGGAAATATGGGTTGATACGGATGCCGAAAACTCAGAAACAGGCGCAAACAGCGGGGGGAAGCGGTTAAGCTGTTTATTAAACTTGATATAAAAAACACGGGACATTTTGAGATAATTATATTAGCTAAAAAAACAGAGCTTAATTTGCATGTGTTTTATCCCGAAAAACTTGCACCCATAGAAGATAATATAAAGGAAGGCGTTAGGGAAATCGCGGATAGGAACATGTTATTACTTAACTCTTTTGTACTTGAAAAATTGATGGAGCCGAAACCTGTTTCCGAGGTATTCTCTAAAATCTATGAAAGAAGGAACGATATAAATGTCATCGTATAAGGAAAACAAGGCGATTGCGCTGAAATATGACAAAAATGATACGGCACCTGTTATTGTAGCATCGGGGCTGGGCTATATGGCGGAGAAAATCGTTGAACTGGCGGCAGAACACGATGTGCCCGTCTATGAGGACATTTCCCTTGTAACCGTTTTATCCCGATTAAAATTAGGCGCGCAGATTCCGGAGGAACTGTACAAGGCTATCGTGGAAATATATATCTATTTGGGAACATTGAATAATATGACTTAATTTTTAAGATTACTGCTTCTTTTCTTACTATTCGGCTGTTGCAAAACCGCAAGCAGAAAAACAACAATGACGATAATGATAAACCACGCTGTGTTTTCTTTATCCCCGTCAGTCATGTGCTTTTTTTGCTCAGGCAAATAGATGGCTGTATAGTTCTCTAAATATTCTTCAAGGCACAGATTTTTCTCATACATAATCTGCGAATGAGGAAGCCCGACATATTAATGTAAATGCCACGGTTCGTAAGCGATGCCCGTGATATGCTCTTTGTTTTTGTTATATCTTATTATAAATCCGTATTTATAGGAATTGCGCGCAAGCCATATTCCTTCCTTTGTGTTTTTAAATTCTTCAGTCAATTCCCATGTCACGCCGAGGTCAACAGCCAGCCCTGTCTGATGTTCACTTTCTCCCGCGGGTGCAATATAGCGCCTTGTCATTTCATATGCTTTGTCATGATTATATCCGCTTTTTTTATATTCCGCTATCCTGTCGTTAAATAAGTCGCTTTGGTATGCAAAGTTTCTGTATCCGCTTACTGCCGTTAGATTAGTTAAACCTTCGTTAAACATTTGAGCGTACATCAAAACAAAGCATCTCTTACTTCGGTTGTTAACAAAAGCTTAAGTTTATCAGTTTTTACATTCTGTGATACGTCTTTTAGGTCGTCAGGAGCGTAATCTTCGGACAGTTTGTTGTCCTTATTGATTAAAACAAGAGAGTAGGGCACGGTTTCGTGCCCCTGCGCTACCAGTGAAATCATGCAAAACAATGTAATGATTGATATAACAATCCTTTTCACTTGTGTCATTCCTTACATACGTTGTTTATTCGATACCATTATATGAATTTTGTAAAAAAATGTCATTATAAGTAAGTGTTGTATATAATAAAAAGGATTGGGTTTATTGTCGCATTACCGTTTTTTTCGTAACAAAATAGGTTTTTACGCATATCTTGTTACTATGGTGTGTATCTAAAACCAGGTTATACTTATACAAGTTAAAAGGAGAGAAAGAATGAAAAATCTAAAACTTAAAATAAAACTGCTCATCTGTTTCTCAATGGTAGCTGCGTTAGCTATAATTGTAGGATTGGTAGGCGCGTTCAGTTTAAAAAGCAATGATAATAAATATTCTGATGCTATCGAATTCAACAATACGGCAGTTTCAGCTCTGGCGGATATGAGAGAGTATTTTTTGCAGCAGCGCCTTGCAATTAGGGGCATGGTAATCGACATGCAAGACCCGGGAAAAATACAGGCTGACATTGATGCTTTAAAATCATATGAAACTGCCATGACGGATGCTATAGCGCTTACGAGTCAACTATTATAGACCAAACCGCGGAAAAAGATTTTTATATGGCTAAAGATGCTTATTTAAACGGGTATACAGCCGCTAAACAAAAATTTTCGGAAGCGGTTAAAAACAACGACTATACCACGGCTATGGCGGCAGTTGCCGAAGCTACACAACCTGCCCAGCAGGTTATTGACGGACTGAAAAAAACTGTAGATTACTGCACTGCTATGATTGAGGCGGATTCAAATAATTTATCAGACAATTCAAATATGATGATTATGGTTCAAGTTTTAGCAATGCTGTTAGCGGCGGTCGGGGCAATGGTGTTGGGATTATACAACGCATCAGTTATCAGTAAACCGATAAAAACTATGAGCGATTTCTTTGTAAGATTCGGATCAACAGGCGACCTTGAACTGTCAGAGGAGGACCAAAAAATATTGCGGCTAAAAGCACTGATAAGGACGAGATTGGTCAGTGCATAGGGCGCGACCGTCAAGCTTGTAATCCGTATATCAGAAATCAACGAAAATCTAGTCAAAGTAGCGGGCGGCGATTTAACCACCGACATGAAGGTACTGTCGGAAAAAGATACTCTTGGTTTATCCTTTTCCGATATGGTGAAAAATCTTAACAATATGTTCGCTGAAATAAAGCTCGCATCCGAGCAGGTATCATCAGGTGCAGGGCAAATCGCGCAAGGTTCTCAAATGCTCGCGTCAGGTTCCACGGAACAAGCGGCAAGTATTGAGGAATTTTCCGCCTCTCTTTCAGAGCTTGAACGCAAGATACACACAAATGCCGAAAATTCCGCAAATGCGCACGGGAAAAGCAACCAAGCCGGAGCTATGATGGAAGAAAGCATCAGGTCTATGGAACAAATGCTTAAAGCTATGAGTGATATTGATGAAAGTTCCAAAAGCATAATCAAGGTTATTAAGGTCATAGACGACATCGCGTTTCAAACAAATATTCTTGCACTTAACATGCTTTGTGGAAGCGTTTACTTATACACAACTTTTAATTTAAGACAACATATTATGCTGTCTGTTTGGTAATGCTTTCTGTCATTATAGCCTTGTCGTTATTCTCTATAAATTCAAGTATGCGTTGATATTGGTCTGCAAATTTGAATTGTATAGTAATCTCCTTATTTTCGTGAATATAAATCATATCGACAAGCTCCGTTATAATATTACGGTCTAATTTATCAATATTCTCGTACTTTAAAAAATGGGTTAAATATGGATTTTCAGCAGTCACAACATCTGACATTATTTTTTGCTCTCTGTTTAGATTTTCAATAATAGTGTAAAGTCCGCTTATTTGTTCCTCAATTTTGGGTTTCATTCTTAGATATTGTTCCCTTGATATATCCCCGATTTTCCAGTCCATATAAAGATTATCAAGAATATTTATCTTGTTATCAAGTTCTTTTTGCTTGGTTTTCAGCAGAGCGTCAATATGTTTTGATTGATTATTCACAACCGGAGCATTGTTAATCTCGGCAATAATATCTTTTAATGAGAAACACAAATTGATTTGATTTTTTATTGCGGCAAGAACAGCTTTTTCTAACGCTTCTAAACGGATGGTGTGTTTACTGCATTTATCTTTAGACTGTGATGTATAGGTGCGGCAATGATAATATATAAAACCTTTTGAAGTATGGCGTTGCATACCGCCATTGCAATCCGCACAACGGAGGAAGCCCGAAAACGGATATACCTTTTTTTCGCCGGGAGCAGTTCGCATATACCTTGATAATAAATCTTGCGCCTTTTTAAATGTATTTTTATCAATTATAGGCTCATGTGTATTCTCTACAATAAACCATTCATTTTCAGGCACAAGTGATTTTTTGTGTATTTTATAACTTTTAACTTTTTCTTTTCCTTGTACCATATCACCGATATATACACGATTGGAAAGCATTTTCCTTATAGTTATTACATTCCATAAAGTATAATCAGTTTTGGTTTTAGCATGGCTATACTTTTTTTCCGTTTGTTTTTTATATTCGGCGGGATTGATTATGCCTAAGTCATTAAGATTATAAGTAATCACTTGGATACCTATACCATCACTTACATACCATTTGAAAATTCTCTTGACTACCTCGGCGGCTTCCTCGTCAATAATAAGTTTGCTTTTGTTATTCGGGTCTTTCTTATACCCATAAGGCGCAAACGCACCTATAAAATCACCGTTACTACGTTTCATATTAAATACATTACGGATTTTAAGTGAGGTTTGTCTGCAAAAATCGTCATTGATAACATTTAACATAGGTACAAGTATACTATTCATTTGTTCGGGGTGTTTGTAGCTGTCTAATGACGGCAAATCTAACGATATAAACCTAACGTTTAATTCCGCAAACAAATATTCTAAATACTGCCCCGCTTCAATATAGTTTCTTGATAGTCTTGACAAGTCTTTAACTATCACACAATTCACCCGTTTGCTTTGAATATCTGCAAGCATACGCTGAAAATTATCCCTGTTGCTATCTGTGCCAGTGCAACCATCATCAATATAAATGTCAATAACCTCAAATTCCTCGCTATGTAATTCAGCATACTTTTCAAGTAACTGCTTTTGATTTTTAACGCTTAAACTTTCGTCATTGCCGTCCTCTTTGGATAATCTGATATATAGTGCTGTGTTCCACAAAATGGACTTTAATTCTTTTGTGTTTGTTTGTTTTGTTTTTAGCATTATACCTCCCATCCTCCATAATTACGACAATAATATGTTATATTTTTACATTTAAATCAAATTTTTAAGCCCCTAAAATAGCTTTTTAGGCTATCTTCAAGCGGTTTTCCGTTTTCTGAAAATCGAATTTTTACAGTAATATTATCAACTTTAAAACAATATGGATTTTTGATTTGCTCTATGTAATTTTCAAACCTTTCATCAATATTTTGTGATGTGTCAACATTTACTGTATCAATGTCTACCAACTCACTTTTATTTATACTGTCAATATTGGCATTACTCATTTTTTGTAAATCCTCTGCTAATATCATATCTATACCTCCCTACAATATAGTATTGCAATGGAATTTGATATGTTACTCACTATGAGTATTCTTTTATTATGCCTTGAAAGCCTATAATCCCCCACACAACATAAAACCCCTTAACTTATTAAGTAAAGCGGATTGCATATCCTTAATACTTTCAATATTTTTATTGTAAATTTTCAACATTTCCGCGGATCGGACATTATACTCCAATAATTAAAAACCATCAAAAACAAAAAGCACCTAACGAGGAAAAAAGGAGGAATTTTTTCTCTCGGTGGATGGGTGTGTTTCTTCTTTTTCGTTAGGTGGGGTTTTGGACACAAGAAAAACGCCTTGCGTTTTTCTGCAAAGCGTTTTTAATGTCTTTCAGTAAAATTTTATAGTTGGCTTGGTGTTTATAATTTTGTGTCAAGAGAACAGCCCCCTTGACACTTGTCAATCATAACAACTTCCAAACGCGATATCTTGTCTCCAAATGTCATGCCCTGTTTAACATAGTATAACCAATCCAATGGCCATAATAATTTAGGCAAATTTCTTAGTAATGTTCTCCTCTTAAAATTCTCTCCTTTTTCCATTGTATCAATAACTTCTAGCTTCATTATTTTTTTTCCTATGCTTTGTCCGGTTATATCTCGGAATATAATCAAGAATAGTTGAACCGGAACCAGTATAAACCCTAAAATTTGGTTTGTCACATTTCAATTAAAAAAAATAATTAAAACAAACACTATAATTAAGATTACAAAATAAAAAATAACAAAATCAATAATAAATGCAAAAATTCTTTTTTCGGTAGGGAGTTTTGATGATTTTTTCATATACACTCCAATCTATTCTTATTTCAAATTATCGTGGTGCAGGTCCTGGTTGTGGAGAAAACTGTGGTGGCGGTCCTATAAATCCTTGTGGCGGACTAATTGGTGAAGGTGGTGCCAAAGGTTTGTTTAGTTCTGGATGCCTAATATCAGTAAACATCCTTACCAGTTCACCAACGTTAAGCTCATATCCAACTTCTGCACCAACAAACAAATATGCACCAATATTGAAAGAAGCGGTAATATCTTTTCCGTCACTTTTAAATGGACCGTAAGTATTTGCATATCCATCAAAGATTATTTCTCCAGTATTTACATCTGTTATTTGGGCTCGTTCTGCACCATAAATGGCTATATTGATATCTGATGATGTTTTTTGAGTATAGCCACTTGAAGTTCCTAATTTGGCACTTCCTTTAAGTAACGAACCTCCAACATCGAAACCAAAAGCTTCTAAATGAACTGTCGCTCCCCCACCTGTTTCAAAATAGGCTTCTCCAACAGATAATCCAAAACTATCATAAAACATGGTGTCCTCAACAACTATGCGCCCATTACTTGCCCATAAATATTCGTCATTACTCACAATAAATTCACCTTTGGATAGTTGATATATCATTTGTTTGTCCCCTAAAGTTGCAGTTGCAGTTCCATCGTCATTATAAACAACAGTTCCTCCCCTCGATTCTACAGCCTTCCTAAGTTCTATAGGCGTTAACCCCCACGGATCAATAAACATCACCGGGTTATTATTACAATACACATACCAATTCAAACCATCTTTGATAGGATCCTCCGTCATAAACCTACCCGCAGACGGCATATAATACCTAGCCCTTAAATAAATATTACCCGTTTCATTGTCAAAATACTCCGCGCAATACCTAAACGGATTGGTGTCTCCATCAACCTTGTTAAGCTGTTCCCCAAATGCGTTATAGGAGTAATACCTATTTGTGTTATCCGGATTAACCGTATACACCGTATTGCTGTGCTCGTCAAACGCATACTTGGTCTTAAAACTGCCCTGTAAACTGTACATAAGGTCAATACCACGTATGTACCTTGCAGTTATAGTTAAGGAAGTTCTTTTGTCGCTCTCGCTTTGCTCTTTCTCCAAAAGAACGGCTGGGCTAGCAAGCTCCTCCGTCGCTTAACTATCCCATGCCTATGCGGATATATTACCACCGTTTTGTACTTTTGTCAATTAAGGGGAGCAAGTCATGACTACCGGCCGTGCCGGTAGCATGAACAGGCCCCACTAGGACCTATTACCAGCCGAGCCTATAGGCTCACCAAAAACTTTCTCTTGCATAACTTGCCTCACTGCTATTCAAATAGCAATAACCTTTCTTTTCAATATAGGTGCTAACTTGTTAGTTTGTTGCTACTTGATTCCTCGCTACGCTCGGATAAAAAACCTTGGACAAAGCTAAAGCTTTTTGGTACCACCAGCACTGCTGGTGGTTCTTCGTTCATCAAATCTACAGTTAAATAATAGTTCTTTTTGTTTTCATTTTTCTTAATAGTTACCTCAAACTCATTTTCTTCGTATGAGAATGATAAATGGCTAATTTCGTTTTCAGTAATGTTCAAAAAAGAATTTGGAGTAGCTATATTACTGTAAAATGAAGTAATTTCATTTACATTTGATTTAGTAATATAGTTTGCCCCTGCGTCTGAAAAACGGAAATTAAATATAGTCTTTGACGGTAATGGCACATAATAAGCTGTGTTTTTCTAAAGTAGCAGTATGTTGCGTTTGGTAATTCCCAAACAACATATTCATATCATTTCCAAACTTCGGATTAAATATATAAGCACAAAATATCCCACCTAACACAAGACACGCCGCTACTGTGAGCGTTATAATAATTTTCCTATACTGATTTGGCACAAAAAACAATGATACAATACAGCTTACTACGATTAAAATAATTATAAAAAATAAACGCATATTCAAAACATTTCACTCCCTCTCTGCTAATTAAATTTTGCTGTCGAAAAGCCGCCAAAAACACCTGAGGACAACAAACTGTTATATTCATTATAATCAATATATTGGTTACTCTTTGTCCACCCATCGTAAACTTTTAAGAATTGTTTTGTCCCATCATACCAGTTTCGTGTAAATTCGCTATATCCCACTACAGTTATTGTATGGTCACTATAGTAGCCAAAGGCAACATTAAACAAGAGAGGTCGTCCTGCATCAATTTCTGTTTTGACTGTATTAAAACTCCATACATATATACTTCTGCCCTTACCAGAAATATTATATTTTGCAAGCGTATCATTGATTATGTTGTTTATTTTTGTCGGGAATGTTCCGTCATCACTATTATATCCATATCCTTCTGCAATCGCCTTAATATCACCATATAATGTAGCATTGTCGGGAATGCCTGTATAGCCATTATTATCTCTTTGATATGCAAAAAGCCTTGTAATACCAGTAAGCGTACAATTTCCAACCCCATATTCCAAATCATTCATTAGAAAATTGGGCACATTAGGCTCTAAAGTTCCCCAACTGCTAGCTGTCCAACCACTTCCGTATTTATCATTTACATAAGAGAAAGTATCATAAATACCACCATATCCGCTTTGACTTGATATTTGACCTGCGCTACTGCCAAGAGGAGAAATTCCCCAAAACTCCTCAAAAGACTTTCCAGACCCTGTACGCAACCAATCTGCGCCCTCATTGGGGCCAAAGTTTACGCCTGCACTAAGTCCAAGAGGGTCGACAAACATAATGGGATTATTATTTGCGTAAATGTACCAATTACTCCCTGAACGAATGGGGTCCTCCGTCAAAAACCTTCCGACACTTGGGTCATAATACCTATTGCGTAAATAAATCAAACCACTGCTCAAATCAGTATACTCGCCCGCATACCTGAATGGGTTTTCGGGTTCAACTTTATCTTTATTTTGAGGAAGGTTTTCGCCTTGATTTCCAAATGCGTCATATCCATAATCCCATATTGTATTCCCACTCGCGTTAGTCATTGAGACCACATCGCCGTGCCCGTTAAATTGATAATATGACAGCGTTCCGCCTATGTCCTGCGAAATTAATCCGTTTCCTCTGTAATACTTCGAGGTTATGTTTCCTGCACTATTTGTTTCGGCAACCATGTTGCTGCCGTCCCAAATATGATTGGTTGTAACGTTATTAACTGTCTTGCTCTGCCTTAGTCCGTTTCCGTCATAGGTGTATGTGGATATATTACCACCGTTTTGTACTTTTGTCAACCTGTTGAATCCGTCATAGCTGTATGCCCATACGCCGCTGTCTTGACCGTCTTCAAGTACGCTAAGCCCCAAACTCTCCTCACCGCCGATTGCCGGTTCAATTTTGCCAAGCATTTTATACAACATGTTTCCGTTGTCATCATATCCATATAGGGATATATCCGTTATATTTCCCTCTGTGGTTTCTTCCGACATAAGCTGATTATTCTTATTGTAGCTATAGCTTGTTGTTGAAGGAGATAATCCCGATTTAACCATGCCTTCGCGATTCCCTAACAAATCATAAGTGTAAATATAATTCGTGCCTCCAGCTTCCTCTTCCTTTAACCTGCCCATACCATCATAAAAGTATTTCTTAGTGGCACCTTGGCCGCTTGTTTCAGTATACATATTGCCATTTAGATAATAACTGTATTCGTAGCTTGATTTAGCCACTTGTCCTTGTTTATTTGTAAGTGTTTTTACTTGATTTGAATCAAAGTATGTATAGTCTGTTCTTGTTTCGTTGGAATTCACCTTAGAAGTCAGGTTGCCGTTATCATCGTAACCATAGGTTGTAATTAATGAATCGTTTTCGCTAACGCTCTCCAAGAGACTCCGGTTGTTGTAATCATATGTTTGGTGTATCTGTATAACACCGTTTACGCAGAGGCTAAAGCTATTACGGTTATCCCTATAATCATAACCATATATTCTTTCAATTCCGGCACTATCACTTTCTTTTACAAGCCTGCCCAGTGTATCATACTCGTAGCTTGACGAATATTCGGGGCTACTCATGCTCTTGAGTGCTCCGGTGATGTAATAGTCATAGCTTGCAACCATATTTCCAGCGGTCTGATTGATTATACGATTCATTGCGTCATATTGATATGACGTGCTTACCTTATTACGATCAATCTTTTCTGTCATAGTACCCTTAATGTCGTAATCGTAAACCTCGTCCTGATCCATCGGGTCAGTCATTCCTGTAAGTCTGTTGTAACTATCGTAATGATATTTAGTGGTCGCATAACCCATACTTCCTCCGCTTACCGCGTCTAATCCAGTTATTGTCAATGGCTGGATTAAGCCTGTGTACATCCGCCTCATATTACCGGCGACATCATAATAGTATTGCGTGTAATTAGGCATTATACCATCGTGAGCCTTACTCTTTACGACTTGATTGCGATAGTTGTAATCGTATTCCAACGTAGAATA